>OX456984.1:83805525-84026912 GCA_949752695.1 Melanostoma scalare
ATAAACTAACATCTAAGGTTCCTCAACAGAATGGTGAGCCCCGGGTCCTCGCGCATTTTTCAAAACCACGACTTGTGAGGGAATGAAGAGCACCTACAATTTTCTCCCAACTCCGAACGGCTAATCGAGAAAGCGCTTTCCATGGCAAACTCCGATCGGAGTACTTGCCAATTCTTCCCAAAGGCGATACCTGCGGGAAACCTTTTTTGTGTTTTCTGTTTAAATTCAAACCACGAACCTACCACGTAACAGGCAGAAATGCTAACCATTATGCCACGAGCAAGAACATTCACCAAAAACAGTTCATAATTCTAGTTACAGCAAGCCTTTTATTTTACAAAAAATAAAAATATTTGTAGAACAAAAGAATAAAAACTTTCAAAACATATTTCACTTCTCTTTCTCCAACTGACTCAAATGCGCTGTTCCTTCTGGCTCATTTAGCTCTTCTCAAGGAATTTTATCAACCATCAACGACACCAATTTATTTAGAGAAGTTCGACGGCTACCAACCTTATATCTCTGTATTTTAAATTTTCCACTGTCCTTCGAAGTGTAGGTCAGACTCCATCTACACTGATTTATCTAAGTCTTTCGATCAACTGTCTTATTATACTCATGTTGTCAAAGTTTAAAGCATTTGGTATTCCTCCAATATTTATTGTTTTAATAGGTTCCCTTCTAAGAAATAGGTCGTATCAATTCAAATTTCGTTACGTATCGTTGAAATCCTTCAAGTCTTTGTATGCTTCAAGGAATTCTTCTTCATCCCCTGCATTTCATTATTCAAAGAAATGATATAATTTATTGCATCTAATACCGCTTGGTGTTGTACTACGGTGTTCTAAGAACGGACTTAGTTTTAGCTTTTCCAAGTTCTGAAATGTGACCTTCAGCCGCAAAAGATCCCCTAGTATAGCAAAGTATTGAATATCGCAACCATCCCTACCTTAAGTTTCTAGATTCCATTAGATAGATAGATCGATAGATTCTTTATTTCATCAATATACGTTACAATTAGTTTTCCTTAAGAATAAGGACATGGCTATACTGCCGTCTGCCTGAAATAACATTCCATTTGATTTCAAAACAAAGAAAAATATAAAAGTGTAAAGCTTTATAGGTAATATTTACATAAAGTCTCATAATAGTTTCAAACAAGATGAATTATAAATAAAATATAAAAGTACAGTAGTGTTTTTAAAATTTAACGAGTTCTGCTATATACAAGTTAAAAATAGAAAGAGTAATAAGTTATCCATTTTAAAGTGATTGGAAACACAAAAAAGCATTCTGATGGTTTGAACCATAAAGTGTTAAACAATTTTCAATTTTAGCGTGATTTGAAACACAAAAGAAAAAAACAAATCTAATTGATTTGCAACAAAAAAGAAAAGTGTACTCGAGAAACTGCACTAACTGGGAAAATTCGCAACTTATGGGAAACTGTTGCGATAAGTAATGGCATTGGGATGTGCTTTTTTCTCTAGAGCTGGGGTATGCTCGTCGGGTCCGGGGTCGACCAAAGAAAACACGTAAAACTTCGGTTATGAAGAAGGTCCATTCCTTTTATTTGACTTAAAACTAACCTAATATAATATCATCAATTCTTATCACTAATTCTGGTGGTGGTTCCAACGCTGGTAGATCCTTACTCCTATGCTGGTAAAACGGTCCTTGAGTATGGGTTTCTTTAATCGCTGGTATCGACAGGAAAAATCCTGGCATCAACAGGAAAACTCCTGGCATCAACAGTAAAGATACTGGCATCAACAGTCAAACGCTGGCATCAACAGGAAAAATCCTGGCATTAACAGGAATAATCCTGGCATCAACAGTAAAGATATTGGCATCAACAGTCAAACGCTGGCATCAACAGGAAGAATCCTGGCATCAACAGGAATAATCCTGGCATCAACAGTAAAAAAATACTGGCATCAACAGTCAAACGCTGGCATCAACAGGAAGAATCCTGGCATCAACAGGAATAATCCTGGCATCAACAGTAAAAATACTGGCATCAACAGTAAAAATACTGGCATCAACAATCAAACGCTGGCATCAACAGGAAAAGTCCTGGCATCAACAGGAATAATGCTGGCATCAACAGTAAAAATACTGGCATCAACCGTCAAACGCTTGCATCTACAGGAAGAATCCTGGCATCAACAGGAATAATCCTGGCATCAACAGTAAAAATACTGGCATCAACGGCTTATAGCCGGCAAAATAAAACCCAAAAGTCCTTAAGAGGCTAGTGGGGGGATTTATGCTAGGAACTCTAAGGAGACCTTGCGTAAAAATTGGGAATCTCTGGATACACTACGTACCCCTGGTTTTCCTCTAGTGGAAGTAGCCTGTACACGAGATTGGTACTTTTCAACACGGGCTGGCTTCTGTCTTCTCGTATTTTTTTAGGGTGCCTTACAAAGTTTTCTGCAATCGGTGAGTGTGAGCTCTGTGGCGCGAATGAAAATATAATATGAAAACAATGGTATGTATATTGGCTGGCGGTAGGGTGTGTATTTGTAACTTCGTTACAGCATGTTTGCAAAACTTGTACAAATTAAGCCAACCCCGGCATCCATTTAAAATATCATAAGGTTTCGGCAATGTAAAAAAACTTTCTTGAAAATATAGACATCGTATTTCCTGTAACATTGGACAGATCGCTATAAAGTGATAAATATCTTCATTTTCTCTTCTATTACATAAAGTACAAAGCTGCGGCCGATCACCTCGGTGAGGTATGTAATTTAAATTCAAAATTTTTTACCCTATCTCTAAATATAATGCTTATCTCGGACGCTGAGTATTCTTTTCGGAAGTAACTGGCATTTGAATTTATTTGGTGATTTAACTGCCTGTAGATAAGTCTGGAAGCGAAAGAACTTGGAAGATTTTCTATAAACATTTTTTGGTCAACTTTCGCGATCTCGTCTGCAAGCTGAGCTTGCCAATTATCGACGTTTGATTTCGACAAATTTAAGAAGAATAATGATTAATGGCTAGTTGATTCCACTCCTTGAAAGGGGATGCATTGGTTTTTAATAATTTTTTTCAGGGTTATCTTGTGGAGACATGAATCACTCTTTTGCATTACTTTAGTAATAAAGTCTGCGTTGTTCTTGAGATTTTGTAAGTATATAGTAAGTATATAGGAGCTATACCTGACTCTACATATATTGCATAGTTCGGTGTGGAGTTTGGAAGTCGAAACAGGCGCTTGAAAAAATGCCTTTGAAAACATTCAAAAGCTTCAAGGTATATGTACCCTAAAACTTGCACACCATAACACATAAATGTATTTACCGTAGCATTAAACACTGGTATTTAGACGCTATATCGACGTTTTGATTGGAGAAAAACTTAGTCCACATCAAATTTAAAGCCAATTTGGCTTGGTTACTTTTTTCGATAGAGTGTTTGACAAAACTTAAATTGTATGTTAGCAGAACACCTAAATACTTAAACTCCTGCACAACTACAATCCGTGTAGAGTTTAATGACCAACTTTCTTCTGGAAGTCTCCTAGTACTTCTCGCTTCAATGATCATGATTTTGTTTTTTCGGTATTGATGCACAGTCCCCACGACTCACAAAAAGAATTTAACCTGTTTATTTGCAACTGGAGCGAAAAAGGATTGTCTGCAAACATAACCAAGTCGTCTGCGTATAACAAGACTTTAATCCTTGTGTTACCAAAAACAATACCGCCAGGAAGGATATCACTGATCTCGTCTATGAAAAGAGCAAAGAGTAACGGACTGAGAATACATCCTTGAGGAACACCTGCCGTAGTTTCGAATGTTGTGGAGAACTCACAACCGTCCCATACCTTTGCATTAGATGAAAATATGAGTTTTGAATACATCAAAAGAAATTTCCGTGAAAGACCTAAGCAAGATAGTTTGTAAATTAAGGCTTGTCTATCGACTTTGTCAAAAGCAGCCTTAAAGTCAACAAAGCACCTTCTTCTTCTTTTCAATAAATTTTCTTCCAATGCTTGATATGGCAAAGTAGTCTATGGTTGAAAAACCTGGGCGGAAACCCGCTTGGAATATACTTAAGCGATTGGTATCCTCAATCCACTTTGGGAGCCTTCCATTAAGAACTGCAGAAAATATCTTTCTTACTGCGTTTAGTACGGATATTCCTCTATAATTCTGTACATCATTCACATCTCCTTTCTTGTGAATCGGGAATGCCACAGAAGAATTAAAACTAATAGGAACAGATGCGTCATTGTACACTCTATTATAGAAATGTACGAGATAATTCTTGAATTCAGTCGTAGCGTGTTTATAAAATTCGACTGGGATGCCATCCATACCAGGAGCTTTATTGTTTTTCATTCGAAGAAGCGTTGTTTCAAGCTCAGCTAGTGAAATATCCTCATCAAGTTCAGTAACCTCAAAGTTATGTAGTGCGTAATCAAAGGTGTGAAGATCCTCGTCAGCTGACAGTAGAGTTTTAAAATGTGCTGCTAGCGTGTCAGCCTCCAAGGTGTGCTTCACATCATAGTTACGACCACCAAGCTCACACACGGTTTCCCAGAAAATTTTAGTATCCTTGCAGTTTTCTAGTTTTTTATCCAATTTTTGTAAATAGCTTTGTCTGAACAAATATTTTTGTATTCTTAATTTATGTAAACATAGATATTTTAAAAAAAAACTGAGAGTTTGTTGTTCTAAAAAGTTTAAGATATATAAATGACAGCTTTCTCAGATATCTACAATCATTATCAAACCACTTGTTAAGAGGTACGAATGCATTTGGATTATTAGATGCAAAAGGAGCTGAAGCTTTAATAACTCGGACAATATTTTCGCAGGACACATCAACCGTGTTATTTTGGAAAGTTGACAGTGATTGAGAGTGACGATGAGAGAAGATTCCATTACCTCGATGTTGTTTTAATACTGACTCCGAGGAATTTCAGCACTTGGATTTATTACGAAATTGACAAGGCAATTTAATGACTTTCCTTATACACAATCATATTGTTTTGCTCGACTGTATCTCGAGTACGCTTCTCAGGAGTTGTCACCACTTTGTGAAATTCATAAAACTCGAATCTAGGAGGTATAAAACAGATTCATATGTTTGGCTCCGAATGCCTTGCCTGGGATAACCTTCCACATTCCCCTTGTTTTAATTGTTACAACAAAGCACTAAAAAAAACTTTGAAAAAACTGCAAAAATAAATTAATAAACAGAAAAAAATTGTAAAGTAAAGTGCGGAAGAAATAAAAATAATTTTTTTAGGATAAAAAAAAAACTGTTCAAAGCAAATGAACACCAATTGACTCTTATATTTGTTTTTTCTATTTCATCCGATTTGTTTTCCCCACGACACCATTTATTTTTATTTACCAATTTCATTCAAAACATCAAACACAATAAATCATTGCTATTGTCAATATTCGTATATTGCCCTCAACGATAGCATTTCCTACCAATAATATCTATCCACATCCCCAACCAAAATACATACAATGCCATGCTTAAGTGTACAATTCCCATAACAATATCCATTCAACTGCCAAAAGTGGTCAAGTTTCGAGAAACAATTTTTGCAAACAGAGTTTTCCCCCATCCACAAGTTTTCTTCTCTATTTCCTTCCATCTTCAATCACAACATGTCACAGCAAGATGTTATATTGAAAGATGACGAAAGGCATAAAGCTCACATTGGGCTGTTATTATCCTTTCGCCGAACGAAGATGTTAACCGAAAAACAAAAACTCATTATAACACCCATCTCATACTCTGGTTGCTGGTTAAAGTTAGCCACTGCCATTTTTACTATGATCGTGTTACACTTCGAACTCATGTTACCATTAACTGAAAGTCTATTACTTTTATCCGAAACAGCTTTAGCCGACCAGATGCGTATTCCATGACACACACGCACATGAGTACATATATATATACGGAAATGCTTGTCAATTCATTTTTATTAGTCTCGCGGGCGGAATATCTTCTTTTATGTGGAAGCGAAAAAAAAAGAAACCGAATTATTATCAATTTTTATTGGAAATTGCCGTTGGTGTAAGAAAAACATAACGTAGCCGGTAGCCCCGAGATGAAATAATCAAGTGGTAGATGGCGTCCAAAGAGAAAATATTTCTTCATCGTTCGGTAATTTCAATTGTGCCTCTGGGGTTCCAAAAATACCTGCTTCGGTTGGTTCTCATAGATAAATTGAGTTATCTTCTAATTCGACGGACGTGTCCGTAAATTTGTATGCCTGCCCTGCTGCCTCCAATCCATTTATTTTCCCACTACCTATCTCACCTTTTCTCTCTCTCCTACTCTCATTCGTTCACTTACTCGAATGTCCTTGAACAGTTATATCTTTTCCAGAGTTTTGCTGCCATCACTGCTGTTTAGTTGGCTAAAAAGTTTTATCATTTGCTTGGCCTGGTTTTGGCTAAAAAGAAGAAGAAGAAGAAGAAAAAAATAACCAAATTGAATTAAAGCGGAGGCCAAGACGACCTTAACTCTAAATCGATAGTTGGGGGGATGATCAATTGCTTTGCTTTGCTTTTATTCTTGTACATCTAAATTTTTGTGGATGTCCTTTTTTGGATAAGTGGAGGAAGTAGCTGGATATGTCACCATCAAAATGGTAAGTGGACAGTTTTTAAATTGCTGCTCTGGTCGATGGGTTATGATGATGGGAGACTTTGTCTCTTAAGGCTGTGATTTGGGAAAGTGGAGTTGCTGGAATGATTTTTGGGTTTTTAATGATCAAACATTTTTTGGTTTTATTTGTATGGCTGACTTTGATTGTTGAGGGTCGTTGGGAGATTTATTGCAATAAGCTTCGGAGACAAGGGTTTTGAGGATAGAGTTTGAAATAATGTGACAATGCGAATCAATTTTCTGGGTAAATATATCTTCTTCCATTATAATAAAAGAGTAGATGAGCCGTGTCATTTTGTATTAAGATAGAAATCTTACTCTTGTATTCATTTTGAACAAAACAGAGATATTCGAATAACAGTTACATTCAATTGTTTTTCCACGGGTATCACTTTTCGATGATTTCACTGCAATTAAAAGCGTTTTCTCGATCAGCAGTTTGGAATGAACGAAAAACTGTAGGCCCCTTTCATTCCTCTGTAGATATGGTTGAGAAAAAAAACGCTAGGCCCCGGGGCTTTATGCTCTGTTGTACCACCTTATTTAACGATTTGTAAAGCGATATTACTATGTAAATAGCTGATCCCATAATAATTTCATCCCCCGTATCGCAAAAATATTGCTGGGAGTGAAAGTTACTTTTTTTCTGATCAGCCTAACGTATGTAAAGATGTAGATAGTCTTTATGCCAAGGGAGCTTGGAATCAGCTGAAAAAAGTATCCCTTAGTTCATCAGTACAGATCTGTATAGCTTGATGTGAAAACAGAGAGAATGTCCAATCAAGGACAATCGTCTGTATCGTTTGCCCAATTCTAGAAAAGGGAGATTATCGCAAGAGCATCAAATAATAAAAAGGTAGGTTTATTAACTCTACATGAAAGATCTTTTCAGGTCTATATGAAAACGTTTTCAATCTAACAACAGCATATCAATATTTCAATTAACATATCAATGGGTTCCTAAAACTAAAAAATAACAATCCACCGAACTTTCTCATTAGCAGAGTACAGTAAGTTGGACAGAATACGTTTGATGGATGTTGGATAGTCCTAGTCGGATGTAGTTTGCGCTCAGATTCATTAGACTTATCATCCAAAAACCCTACTATATGCTGATGACTCCATCACTTATAGTGCATTCATAAGCCTAGAAATACCTCTCCGCAGAGTAAAGGAACACATCCTTAGGCTCTGGGAGTACTACCTACAATGGGTCTAGAATTTTGAAGACACCACATTTTTTTTTTTGTCTTAAAAGGTACTTTAGGGTCTTAAAAATAACATAACAAACGATATATGTCGGCAAAAATTTCTAAATGGCCTAACGCAGGCATAGCCGATTAAAGGTATATACGCCGCCATTTTGAATTTAATTGATACGAAAAATTTGTATTTGTTTTTTCTATATTAAAACCTAAATTATAAAACCTCTTTCACATATTTTACATTGATCTTTTTGATGAGTCACAAAAAATTCATAAATTATGCCCATTTTTTCACGCTTTAGACCAGCTTCCCCCTTTTAATACCTTGAAGTTCATTTCTTCAAAAGGTGCAAGTTTAACCAACATGCTTAAACGCAAGGCAGATGTTGCCTTAGCTCTTCTTCGTCCTTTCTTGCGCTGGTCTCCAAACACGAACGAAACTTCTGCTTTACAAGCAACTAATCCGTCCAATACTAACTTATTGCTTTCCTAAATGGTACACAATAAGTACAACATATTCATTAAGAAAGTGCAAGAATTCGAACGCAAGGCTCTTCGCTAGGGCATATATTTGTATAGAAAACCAAATTCAGTCCGCAACTACAACAATGAAAGGCTCTACGAAACATCTAAATTTGTTCCCATTGACAAATACCAACACAACCTCAGCACCAAAATACTGAGGAAAATCCCATCCCATTCCAGCCCTCTTATCAATATAATTCAAGGTAACCGAGCCATCGACGACCGATGTCTTCAGGTGCTTTCCATAATGGATCCAGCATTTCGAATGTCGCAAGAATACAGCTTCGGACTTCGGGGACTTCTATGGCGCTGCAGGATGAGGAACCCAGCACAACAGAGGTTGAAGATACCAAGAGACCCAACAAAACGTAAATACAACAGCTTCCAGAACCGAAGCGACCATCCAACTAATATTCCTCGCCCACCAACATTATAACCAACGACCTTCAGCACTGCTCAAGCCGGCGAGAACATTCCAATTATTTATTTAAGAAATAAGTAAATGTTAGACATAGATACCTTTTTAATAAAAATGTATAAAACCCGCCAATTTGACGAAGCAGAGCCCCGTCCGTGCTCGCAAATTTGAAAACAGAAATGTTAGTCTAAGAATTTATAATTGTACTAGCTTATCCGCCCGGTGTAGCTCAGGCCCTACCTTTATCAAATTGAAAGTTAAGTAAAGCAGTCTCCAAGCGTTCATTCTAGTGGCAGAGTGGGGATGAAATATAGTCTATGCTGCTCAGGTGCAAATAAGCACTCTTACGATGACAGAGTTTTTGGAATAGGCCACCCGGCGTTGCTCGGGTCTGTAGTTTTAACCCTAAGGGATGAAATACACGCTAAGCTACTGAGGGACTATATGGCATCCCAGTGCCGAAAGATTTTTTGATATCTGTCCAGTAGTTTCTAAGTCTCCATTTCCAACTCCTTTCCTGAGGGAATCTTCCGTTCACGTGCAAATATGTGAATGAAATAACTATAAGTCTATGTCACTGAGGGATAAGTTAAATGAATTTGAATTGATAAAATCACAGGCGAAATTAATTCAGCAACATTCAACAACTAAAATTTTTCTCATTGAACTCTTAAATATAAAATGTATTGAAAGTAGTTACAATTTATCAGAATAAAATTAAAAAAAAAAAATAGTACGTATACGCCAGAGTCAATAGTATACACTTAGGAAAATGTATCAAAAATGTGTTTTTTGTGTTCTGATAAATAATCAAAACAAACAAAACAAATCCGTATTTAATAAAAAAAAAAACATTTTTTAATGAAGATTGAAATATTATTACTATTTTCGGCACATCATGTTGCTCACTTACAAAACAGAGTTCTCCTGAAATAGTGGCTATTTATTAGGTTTAAATTTGATATTGACAGACACACACTGCTATTATACAGTCTGTTAGTCAATTTAAAGCTCTTTCATAAAATAAATTTTTTGTTTTGTTTTGTGGTGCGTAAATAAACAGAGAATACGGTTTTCCGACGCGCGAACATGCTACGTATAATTGTCCATGCGCGAAACAGGAAAATCGAATGGTAAATCCGTTGGAATCATCGGTATTCGCGGGATCAAGACTTCCTCTCCTTTATATTTTCCTTTTATGATTGTTTCTTCAATGACGTTATTCATCAGCTTTTCACAGCCAGTCTTGTTAAATTGCACAGCCGAGTTTGATTAATGTTACGCAGCATGATGATAACTGATCCTACTTTTAACTGCAAATTGTGAGGTGGTAGTCCAGGCAATTCCAGTGAATTTAAAAATTCCGTGGGATGGTTGACTATGTTGTCCTGGTTCATAACGGTGTCGACTGATTTGAAGGAAACCAACTGTCCTGGAAGAAAATTCTGAATGTTCGCATTGAGATCCTCGACATCTTTATTTTTCGCTGCCAATATTGCTCGTTCACTCAGCCAATTATGAATATTGAACTTTTGTGCAATATCCGGGAAAACACGTTGAATAAGCTCCTCTTTTGATTGTGTGATGTGACAGAAATCTGTGGGTAATGTGATGAATCCAGTCGAGGTGTCCACTGCAACTATATTATTTCCAATGTCTAACAACTGCTTCGCAAACACATTTGCAGTTTCATCATGTTGCAAAAATACTCGCATGATAGTTGTTAATTGGAGTGTCTTTACGTACCGCCACAGATTCGATGATTTTAGGCATGCATTTAGTTCATCAGCTACAGTTGATCATGGAATAACTGGAAGAGTCATGAGTCATAATCATGGCCCCACCAAAAATATTTTGGTTGTCACGAAGATCTTTCAACGTTCAACGTTGTCCAGTGCCTTCAGTGACCTCTTATGGGCCATTGTACATTCATCCCAAACAATCAATTTGTATACTTGTAATATCTTGGCCATTGCGCTATTTTTCGCGATGTTGCAAATAGGTGTTTCGGTGATTTGCATGTTTAGTGGCAATTTTAAGGCAGAATGCGCAGTTCTTCCGCCTTCAAGCGGAAGAACTGCGCTAGAGCAATATCCTTTCGCGATCTGATCCTCGCCAATAGCAACGAAATTAAGAATGTTTTCCCGGTTCCTCCGGAAGCATCGAGGAAATAAATTCCACCAGATCCACTGCTCACAGCTTCTATCAAAGTGTCATACGCACTTCTTTGTTGTTCATTTAATTGTGGAACACTTGATCGAACTGTTTCGGCCAATACTTCAATGTCGTATAGTTGCTCTCTTTGCAGCTCGTGGTTTAATGCATCGTGCATATGACGATTGGGTGCTTTCATTCCCAAACACGACAATATTTTATTTGCTATCAACAGACATTTATCTTCTATCAAGATCAATGTCTCGTTATAAATTTCTTCAGTCATTTGTAGTGTAGGATTCAAAGTTTGACGGCGCACACGAAGCAAAATATCTTCAGACATGTCATCTCTATACTTAACCCACAAATCTTTTGGATTCGAGGGGAAACATGTCGATATGATAATCGCAAACAATGTACGAATTTGATGCGGCGATGAAGATATTACGGAATCCTTGAGCGTATCATCTCTAGTAAATGTAATAGTTGACATGCCTCACGGTAAGTCGCACGTAGCTGTCCATTAACTGTTCTCAGTTGTTTAAACGATGTCGGACCACGAACATTCTCCAACAACAACCGCAAATAATAACATTCGTCGTTATTTGGATGTACTGTGTAGATGCGACCCAGAGCATCTGAAGCAAATACATTTGGATTCCCTTCAACTGGTGTTCCTTGTTTTCGACGCTGAAACGATTTCGATGATGCATTCCATGTGTAATAGCGTGGCATGTCAGCATACAGTAAAGTGCGAGCAAAATCATCACTTTGACAGACTGTGAAGAAGCTTGTCAATGATGTCGACGGTGGACATGCCGCTCTGTCTGCCGCGTTCGAATCATTAAAATAAACTCGTTGACCATTTTCTAAATGGACTGCCAAATGGACTACTGTAGGGTGTCTTTCATGGATCGCAAATGAAAAGATACGCCAAATTGCTTCGTTGCTAATTACATAGCGACCCATCTGGTACGGTGATATTTCATCATTTGCATTGGTTACAGCGAAGACATCCATATCGCTACCTTTTTTAACATATTTACATATGTACTTTATCGACTTCACAGAGTTACAATATTCCACATTGATATGAGTCTCAAAAGCTTTGGACAATATTGCGAGTATGGCACAATCCAATGATTGTCTACATCAACATTTTGTCCTCTTACCTTGACAATTACCGATCGCTCATTGTCCGCAACTGATCGCCGACGATACAATAGGTATCCATCATTTCCCGTTATGGTTTCAGCAAGCAGGTCTCTTGGGTATCGCTTGGAATACTTGCCGTCGACCATACAGGGTGAATTGTAGTTGAAGAGTCCGCAGGGTCCATGTATCATGTGTTTGGTAACTACTGCATACAATTTTGAGTCAACTGTTTCATCTGGAATTTCAGCTGAAATTATGGAATCAATCTCATCCGGCCTTATTTTGTCCACTGACCAGAGTAAAATGTGCGCATGTGGCAATTCACGCTTTTGACGTTCTACAGAGTACATCCAACAATGGACTCGGCCATACACACAATGCTTTATTAAGAAATTCATTAGAGATTTTAATTTTTGTTTAAAAACTCTTGCAGTTATATCATGTCTATCAGCTGGTGTTTGACTATGTAGCAATTCCTTCTTTATTTCGAACCATTGTGGGCTACATGTGAATGTAACAAATAAGTCTGGGCGGCCATAATGCCTAACATATGACATAGCATCTTGAGCATATTCATGTATGTGGCGTGGGCTTCCTATATAAGTGGCTGGCAAAATTGTCATTCTTCCTACATTATTCACATTGCCATCGGCATTTATAGCATCGCGGAGATGAATGTATTCCTCTGATCGTAGCTGTCGTTGATTCAAACGGATGTATGTCAATCGTTCAGTCTCAATTGTGACATACATGTCAACTGCGAACTGATGAAAAAGTCGTTGACACATCAAAATAATGATTTACTTCACCATGACGGATCATAAGTCTGTATGAATAGAAATTCATAGCACTAACTTTTTTGTTGGTTTCAGCACCTACAATCAAAAATGATAAATGTTTAATTTGTTAATTAGATGAATTGAATTAAAAAATATTATTTAATCCTGTTCAATTTATTTACCTGTTACTTGATTTACCATTTTAATATTAAAATGGTATCCATCTTCCCCCTGCCAGAAAATCAAGGGATATTGTAATCCATCATAACTCCTGTGTGTTTCAGATACACGTTTTAAATCAGTATTCCGACGATGAAGCCCAATATCTCTAGATTCTAGATTTTCTCCCACAATGACAACAGCCACTTCATCAATGGTAGGTGAATTAAATTTCCCTGTGTGTTCACCAGCAGGTTTTTTGTCAGCTCGTATTAAAATATTGTGGCTATCAGATGGCATCCGATCCAATGCTATTTTGAACATTTTTACCAAATTATTATTTTGATGAAGAAACATTTGTATTTCTTGGACAATGGTTCTCTTCACTGTTGGACTGTGAGCACAACGATTATCAACTTCAGCATCTGAATTGCCCATAAAATAAATTTGTAAAAACTGATGATATGCATCAGGTAGTGGTAACAGTGCCCCCAGCAAGTGATAAATTTGTCCTTGTATCTGTAATTTTTAAAAATTTGTCCATTATTTATTTTCGATGTATTTTAGTACAAACTTGAATATTATAAAAAATATTCTGGTATAATACCTTGAAAGTGGGCATATGATTGTTCTGTATAATATGTGTAGCCCCAAAAGATGTCATCTGAAAACAGCTGTTATATTTCTGCATGTTTGTCAAGAAGAGCTTAGATATACTTCCAATCCCAGAAACTAAAGGTCGTAAAGGATCTAATGGTGGGACCAATTGTGGTAATTTGACTTTGCCTCCAGCACAACATAATCCAATAAATTCACCATTGTATTTTAAAGCTTTACAATATTTGCAAATTAATTTCATTTCCCCAATTGTCACCGATTTGTCGACACAATAATCAATTGCCGGATCATAGTGGAATGCAACTCGTTCAAGAATCACAGGAGCACTGAGTCTGCGGATTCGCTCAATTTTATTATGTCGTGCTTGCTGCTGTTGTATACGACAATTTTCCTGATCTGTCTCTCTCTGTTCATCAGTGCTGTTAGGTTAGGTTGAATGGGGGGTGCAGGCCACAAGTCAGTGCGGTTAGCACGTAAGTTAGCTCTTTGCACATTAAATTGACTGCGACGACCTATGTAAGTCAGGTCGTCTTCTCCTCGGCATCGTAAATTGCTAAATTAGAAGAAAATTGTCACTATCACAGAATATCAACAAAAAAAATTTAGGTACCTGGAATGTCACTATCACAAAGACTCAAATATTATGGTAGCGTTAAGAAATTTAATAGATCTCGCGCGCGTAGCGGTAATCTTCACTCACAAAGATTGGGTAATCTTACCTCACGAAGATTGGTTGTCAAATCTTAAATATTATGGTTGCTTTCAGAAAGTTTGATAAATTTACTATTTGACGTTTTCATTCCCGTTCCTGTGGGAATTTGAGGGTGAAGTATAGTCTATTGTACTTATGGGCAATAAATTAATTTCTTACCAGTCAAAAAATTCAAATAATTTTCAAAAACAAACAATCAAATAATCTTATTGTTTGCTATTTATTAATTTAATTTTTTGTTGTCAAAAATGATTAAAATAAAAAACAAAAGTATTGTTTGAACTAAATTTTTTTTTATTACAGTTAGAATATAGATAGATAGATAACATATGTATATCAAATATTGAAAAAAAAATTAGCTTTTCAATAAAAACTTAAATTGTAAAAAATTGCGTAGCCGCCCGTCAGTCGCGTGAATGAGGAAAAAGGCACTTGAGGGATGATATACATAAGGTTTTGAAAGGTGTTTGTTACACCTTTTTCTTCCGACACTTCTCGTAAAGGTTTTGGGTATTTATTTATTAGGTACTTTGATTATTACAAGAACAAACTATATTTAGGATGAAAATAGAGGCGAACTTGAACACCGCGAACTATCAAAATAAAATCAAGGTAGATACAAATTATGCACCGCCGGCTGGCGTGCGAAAAGAATGTAGAATGACAGATGAGATGAAATGCCGGCAAGATAGAAAGGTGCATCCAGCAACAAAAGTATGCTGCCACCGCGGTTAGCTCAGCTGGGTGTGTTCGATAGGTTGATCGAGTGGAAATTAAATTAATCAAAGGATTATAAATTCTTAATAAAGTTGTAAAATAATCAATTTAAAGGACAGGGTGTCCTCAAAATTGTGGGCGCCAGAAAATTTTTTTGATGGGGAAAATTTCCAAACCTTGATGAAGTTAGAAAAAAAAAGAAGGAGAAGTGTTTGAATTCCCAAAGGGAAGTTTAAATAATTTTATTGTATTAATAAGGTGTCTGGGTAAAACTGTGGTCGAAACCTGGACTATTTCGAGGTTGGCAGGAGGCCAATTCTCGAAATCAAGAAAATGTTAGAAAGTTGAAAATTTAAATAGTAAACAGATTAGTGTGTCGTTTGGACACAATGAAGAATTACTTATGGAAAGTTTCCGAAAGAAAAAGTAATAGTAGAAACACAGGTAAGACGGTCGCGAGTCCCGCAATCTCGGGAAAGAAAACAAACGGTAGGACAACGAAGGCCTAGCGGATCTTAGTCTTCGCCCAAATAAGACGATTCTAAAAAGACTCGAAAAATCCTTGAAAAAGAAGGATTTTCCGAAGTGAAAAATAAATAAAATGAAATACTTAGCTTTTCCATATCACTCTCCTGGGCTCCTCAAGAAAATATCGTCTCCGCTCTAATCTCAGTTATTCCCTTCCTAGAAATTCCCAACTGGAATTTTCTGCAAAATCGGCTAGTAGGATATCTCCCAACTCCAAATCAAAATAAAAAAATCTCGAATCTCAAAAAAATAATCGCTATAATTCCTCAGAGGCTTTCTCCTAGATTTTTCTTCTTTTGCTGCCAAGAATCAAGAGGCCATCAAGATGGCGGGTTTTTCTCATCCATGCGGCATCGGCCATCCGGCCATCCTCGTCAGACCTTTAAGCGTGGTGTTGTTCAGTCTCACTTTTACTGCAGCATTCCGCCATTAGGCTAGAATGTACGAGTGAGATGTCACGAATCAACTACCCGCGGTCCTTTGCGTTCAGGTGATGTGATCACCAGTAGCCTAGTGGACGAGTTCAACCCCTAAAGAAAGACTTACTCCGAAAAATTATTTAACTCGCGCAAAGTTCACAGCCCAAACCGGCCCAAACTAAAATACGAAGAAGATATTTTCTCGGAGAACAAAGAACAGGAGAAGCTAAGTTCGAAAGTTTGAAGTACTGTCCGTAGACCTTCGTCCAGATCGTTAGAAAAAAGGGAAATGAGAATAAAGTCGGAAACACTTCTCTAAGTGATTCTTCTTTTATGTCAATATCATTTAGATTTTAATTAAAAGTTGATAGTACGTTTAGGTTGGGCAGAAGGCCATACTAATTTTGTCAAAGTGACGTAAAACGTTGGGTAGGAATTGATCATCTACCATGGATGTTTGTATTAAGTGTTGTTGTGTTGCCTTGGGTGTTTTGCCAGGTTCCATTAGGCAGTTTTTGTGTTTTTCGTGAGACCGCCCGTCTGCACGTTCTTCCATGTTCGTTGGGGACCGCCTGTCCCTTTTCTGGTCTAGCTTTGACCGATTTTGCCACAGCAACCTACGTGGGATGTTTTTGCATAATACTGGGTGAGTAAACCATAGGCTGATGGAACCTTGGTTGCCCCTAACTCTCCCAGAATTATGCAGTCACACCCAAAAACGAAGAAGAGGAAGGGATACGAGAAAGGATCCTAAGGATACATTTTGTAGCGGTAAATTTTACCGCGACATGGTGTTAAACTTTTCTGTTTCTTTATTCCGTGCATTTATTTCGCATATTTATAATGTGTTCAGAAGGTGTAGAGACTGAAACTGAGCTAGAATAGAAAATCTTTAACAAACAGCAAACAGAGAGTTTACTATGGCAGGGATTTGTTGAGCAAGAAGCTCGGCGAATGCTCAAAAATACTCTTGAGAAACAGCGCACAAAATGGAGACCTCGTTTTAGATGGCAAAATCGGTAATCGGACAATTTAGTCACATATGCTGACTGAGGCCAGGTTCACGTGAAATAAGACCAAATATCGACTTAATACCTACAACAAAATTATGTATTTTGAGTTCAAAGTTTGGCTTGGAATATGCCTGCTTCCCACCACAGAAACTCAGTTCACCTAAAAAATTTAAATACGCAGTATAATTAAAGTTTTTTTTAATTACTGCGACACTTGCAAAAAGTATTAGAGTCCTTAGATCCAAATTTATTGGAATTACAAATCGAGCATTAACAAAAACAACTGCCTAGTTTCTGTAAAAACTCTTCATATCCAATGAACATCATTAATTCAGAATAAAGCAATTAATATATCCCCTTCAAATTATGCCCACAAAATTAAAACACTTACAAAAACCCTTGAAGATATCATTTACCAACCATTCAAGTATGCCGCTCATTAATGTTTTGCTATCAGCATAAAATATGTATTTCAATTCCACTTAAGGGTCTGGTTACATACGATCCAATTCAATTCACATGCAACACGACGATGAAACAAAAGAAAACAGCTACTGAACCAGCAAAAAGGATAAATATCCATAAATACCAAAATGTTTTTCAACGTCTGTCTGTGCTTGGCGCGTATACACTCAAACTACAAGAGTTGTCTGTCTTTCTGTCTTAAGCCAGTGCCAGCGTACTATGTGTGCAATGCTCATTCCTTTTTCGATATGTGCTGCTATTAACGTGATGGAAAAGGTGAAATTGCCTCATTCCATTGAAATGTTGGGTGGCGAATGGCGATCAACTCTTAAGCCTTCGGTTATGTGTTAACGTTGAGTCCTTCCACCATCCACCATGCAATGTACTACTGCACTGTTGTGTACTCTCGTGATGGGTCTATTGAAAGTGCATATATGAACGTTTAAATGATAAACAAAGCAAAAGGAAGTGAATTGCTTCGGTTCACATGTAAAAGTTCCATCCCCGTCCTGCTTACTTTGCCAACTTACGGGAGGGTCATTAAGACACCCAACTTCAAGTGAATGTTGTTGTGACGGGTAATATAATAAGTCAATCTGCAGAGACATTATTATTATCTTCGTAGGAATCAGGTTTTACACCATATTTGAATGTCGTGCATGTTACGTAATTTTTCGTTTTTATTTCTTTTGTCGACCTGTAGAGTCATTGATAAGCGATGATGAGCATACGCGTCTTCCAAGTCTTTCAATGTCATTGCTGAAAATGTTTTATTGCGTTGTGATGACTTGTCACATACTGCGATCAAACTTGCAGTTTCTCTATTCTCAATCTTAGTACTGTAGGCTATATATTTGTAGAGGAAAAGACGACTTGTTCACGTTGGTGGTTCTTTATTGAATGTCTTACAATTTTATCATTTGATTTAGAGAAACGTTGCAAATATACGGTAGTCATTTGATTTAGAGAAACGTTGCAAATATACGGTAGTACAATAGCGGATGGATCATTCGATCATTCGGTCCAATGGCAAAAGATAAGCAATGGATTAGATTAATCTATGTACTGGAGTGAGCATTTATTAAGTAAATAGTATGCTTATGCACAGGAACAATCGTAAGTTATCGGACTGATTTGAAATAAAAATTACTACAGCTCGGCCAGCCTGATCGAGTAATCGCCCCGATTACATTTTCTTTTGTTGATTACTGAGAGTTTCTCTGTATACGACAATAATGTTATTAAGTTCTTTTTTTCTTACAGAATATGAATATTTTCATTGAATTAGTTAAAATTTATATATTATATACATACATTTATATAAAGACAAGTAATAAAACATGCGAACATGTTTAAATAATTTAACACTTATTATGAATCATTTAGACTAAGTTGACAATTGGAAATAAATGGTTTGTTCAGTAAAATTATTATTAGTATTAGTGTCTTAACTTTGAAGTTTTCAATCCTTGGTATCAGACTAATCAGAATCTCTGCTAGCATCGACGTCTTCATCAAGCATCAGATCACATGATTTAGTCAAGAATGGTCGCATATTAGCCGGTGAAGAGACTCCTCTATATGGCAAACGTGTTAACTGTAGGCCATCTATATCTTTAATTAAATATCGGTCATTAGGCATTACTTTCTCTATTTCATATGGTCCTTTATATTTTGCAAATAGTTTCTTGTTAATACCGGCGGTACTGACAACATTTTTTATCATGACATAGTCTCCCTTGCTATATACTAGGGGTTTCTTATGCCGCCTATCATAATACATCTTGTTAAAGTTTTGACTCTTTTCTATGTTTTCGCTGGCTTTGTTCCTAATGCTATCAAACTGTATTCTTTTAGCTCCAATGCGTCTGGTTAAAAACTCCTTAACGCGATCACAAAGTTCGCCTTTCTGATTCGTACCGAATAAAAGGGTGCTAGGCGAAAAACCTGTGCTACGGTTCAAAGTGTTATTAAGGGCGAATTCGACTTTCGCAACACACTTGTCCCATCCACTAGTTGTGTTGGAATCGCATTCCTTTGCCAACATGGGAACAAGAATTCGATCTATCCGTTCGATTTGGCCATTGGATTGTGGAGAATGTGTTGCTACTTTAATGTGTTGAACGTTGCTCGAATTCAAAAAGTCTGAAAACTCCTTTGAAGTGAAACAAGATCCACGATCGGATATAATTCGGTTTGGCCTTGAATAGTTTTGAAAATATGACTCTAAGCAAATAATTGCTTCTTTAGTTTGTGTGGTTTTTACAGGATAGAGCTTTATAAATTTTGTGAAGCCATCTATAACACAAAGAAGGTGTTTCTTGCTTCCTGATGACAAAGGACCTAAGTGGTCAATATGCAGGGTGTCAAAAGGCATATTGCCTTTTGGAATGGAATGCAATATTCCTTTAGTTTTTCCCGAGTCCGGAGAGAAATAAATGAATTTCAGACAAGTTTTAATATAATCTCTGACTTTGTCCTTCATTTTAGGGAACCAGTAGATTGCAGACAAATGTTCAAAACATTTTTCAACCCCTAAGTGGCACATTGCTTCATGATGTGTGCGTATTACCTGACATTCCATGTTTGCAGGGACATAGAACAGAAATTTATCGTTAGCCTTGCGATATATCAAGCCATCAATCATCTGAAAATATTTATTTTCAGCTTTCTCTAACTCTTTAACAATCATCATCTGAAAATATTTATTTTCAGCTTTCTCTAACTCTTTAACAATCAAAACTATTTTAGGATCCATTCTCTGCGAAGACGCCAATATAAACTCAAAGGATTCATCGTCAACATGAAGTATGTTGAATGATCTACTAAGAGCATCAACGTGGGCCATTATGTTCCCTTTACGGTGCTCTACCTGGTAATCAAAGTTTTGCTAATGGCCTAAAAGTCATGGGAAGCATTAAAAGTTTAAGCTTCCCTTAAAGAGATAATATTATTGAGAAAGAAAAATCTGTTGTCGATCGTTATAGATTGGTTCTGATTATGAGGAGTTTTTAGTGGGTAAGAATCCCACACTACTTGGTATCGAATACTACTAAGTGTCTTTTGAAGATTTACTCCTGACAAAAAAAAAAAAAAAAAAAAAAAAAAAAAAAAAAAAAGTTTTGCAACTCTAACGCCCAACGAGAAATGCGCGGATTTAGTGACTTTTTGTTTAGAGTCAGGGTCAGTGCTTGGCAGTCAGTGACTATTTTAAAAGGTATTCCAATAAGGTAAATTCTAAACCTTCTTAAAGCATAAATTATGGACAGAGTTTCAAGCTCATAGCTATGATACTTGCTTTCAACTTCCGTCGCTCGTTTAGAAAAATAGAAAATTGGATGAAATCTATTATCCTTTTGCTTTTGAAGAAGTACTGCTCCATACCCTAAGCTACTAGCATCACAATGCAGCTCAGTTGAATTATGATGGCTATAAATGGAAAGAACTGGAGATTCTGTGAGCTTAGACTTTAAAATGTTAAAAGATTCTATTTCTTTAATAGCAAACACGAATGGTGCATCTTTCTTTAAAAGTTCATAGAGTGGCTTAGCAAGGTTTGAGAAATCTTTTATGAACTTGCGAAAATAGGAACAAAGTCCTATATAACTGTGGACATCCCTAGTGCACCTGGGAACTGGAAAATTTTTAATAACATCAATTTTCGTGTCGTTTGGTCTGACACCGTGTTCATTTATTTTGTATCCCAGGTATTGTATTTCAGTTTGTAAGAAATCACATTTGTCAGCTCTCAGTTGCAAATTATTTTCGACCAAAACCTTAACCACTTCTTGTAAAATATCTAGATTTTCTTCAATAGTTTCTGTAGCGATCAAGAAATCGCCTAAATAGCTTACCTCTAGAAATCAAGTCCTTAAATACGTGTTTAATAAATCTTTCGAAAACAGAAGGACCATTTTTAAGCCCAAAAGGCATCTTCACATATTCGAATTGTCCAAGAGGTGTTGTAAATGAAGTATACTTAATTGAACTCTCTGACATGTTAACATTATGAAAACCATCTATTAGGTCAAGAGATGTGAAAAACTTTTTATCTTTGAGACGATCGATGTGATCTTCAATTAGTGGTAAGGGATAATTGTCCCTTACCGTCATTTTATTAAGCTCACGGTAATCAACACAGAGCCTCAGCTCCCCATTTTTCTTTTGAACAAGAACTATAGGCGATGCAAATGAGGATGTCGATTCTCTAATAATTCCCTTTTTTATTAAGTTATCCAAAATCTTTTGGAGTTCAATTTTGTGTGCATATGGCAACCTCCTAGGTGGGCAATGATATGGAGATTCTTTGGATAAAACTATTTGCATTTCAAATTCGTTTTTACGTTTCTTCAGATCATTTGAAATAGAGAAAGCGGATGTCATTATCCTAACAACTTTTTCTTTAATAACCTTTGGTAAATTTTCATTTATTTTAAGATCTAACTTACTCGCATCACAACTCACGTCAATGTTTAAAATCTGGGACACGAAGTTGTCGTCTTCACTCTCACTAATCAGCTCTTTATCTTGACTTGTAACCGAAATCTTGAACGTCAGATGATACGTCCGATGATCGTGAACGTCAGATGATACGTAGAGATCCTGATCAATTTCATTTGAAATATTCGCTTTTTGTTGTTTTAACACCAAACCATTTCTTTCCATAAAGTCTCTACCTAGAATTATGGGATAGCTCATTGAATTATTTTTGACAACTAACATTTGCAAATTTATAAATGAATTTTCATAAGATATGATACTACGTATACTTCCCAGAACATCCAAAGGGCTATTATTTACTCCAACATAACTGGGACCTCTGATGTCCAAAGTTGATATCAAAATCGGTGGCAGAAATTGAATCTGAACAAAACTATCAGTTTTGTTCAGATTCAATTTCTGCTGCCCGAATCCAATAGCGTCAATAGAGTTGTTGATGTCTTCATTTGGTCATTGATAAACGTATAGCTGATGCATTTCTCAAACTCGTTGCTGGATAGTTTCTTCTTCTTTGGATGCGACTTTAAACTGTCTGACAACTTCAGATGCCTTCCGATATCCACTTGATTTTTCGCGTTTACAACCATAACTGAATTTTTGACTGTGCAGTTTGGTGATATGTGACCTAACTTGCCACACTTAAAACAAGATACTTCTCTTCTCTCTGGGGCTGGTCGATTATTGCTGCGATTAAAAACATTAGCGCCAACATCTGCTCGCTTAGGTGGAGTGTTGCGTGCATGCAAATTATGTGGTACAACTCTTGATGGTTTGTTATCAGAATAACTGTCGCGGCAATTGTTTCTTATCTTTTCATATTTTCGTAAGGCTAACCTTAACTTAGCTGTTTTATTGATCTCAACATCTGCAATACCTTTGATTATGAACTGAATTATGTCTTCCTCTTCAATTGGACTTTGTGAAGCAATTTCTAGCATTGAGAGAACATACTGCTGGTATGTCTCGTCCCGACGTTTTTTTCTATTTTGAAGATCGCTGTATACATCTGCCTTGGTGACATTCTTTTTAAACTCATGCACCAAATAATTTGTTAGATCTTGCCAACTTCTCGGTATGATTGTTCTCATGTATAGCTTAGCCGTACCTGTTAGAAGTATTTTCCCATAAAGAAATTTATTCCTTTCGTCCAAACCTAAGATTTCCGAACATTCTTCAAACTGTTCTATCCAACGCTGCACAGGTAAGTTGTCATCACCACTAAAAGCTGGAATGGAGTCCTCAATATCCCTGAAGCAAACCGAAGCCCACCTTACACTGGGTGCTGCCTCCTCTAATTGCAGTTCACGAAGCTGTCTTTTTAGTTTAGCAATTTCCTCTTTCTTTTTAACGATTCTACGAAGTTTTTCTAACTCCTCGTCCAAAACTTCATCTTCTGAACGTTGATCCTCAACACTGTCCTCATCATCATCAGCAAACTGATCGGCAAACTCTGGACTTGATTCCTCAGAAAAATCTTGCACTAGTTTTCTTAGCTCAATTTCTGTGAAACCTGCTACTGCCTCCTGCACACGAAGCTTCAACTCAGCTTTTGAACCTTTTGTTGCAAGCTGTAAAGATCTTAATACAGCCTTAAGAATGACAACAGTTGCTGAATTCAGAAACAAAGTCCACACTTCAGACATTTCGTTTTTATATTAAACTATGCTTTTCGAAAAATTACAAAAAAACTTTACTAAACAGAACACCAGCTAATGCTTTATGAAAACTTTTTTTTTTCTATGCACGTTCAGTCAGGTATCCCACTTCTGAAAAATTGTAGGCTATATATTTGTAGAGGAAAAGACGACTTGTTCACGTTGGTGGTTCTTTATTGAATGTCTTACAATTTTATCATTTGATTTAGAGAAACGTTGCAAATATACGGTAGTACAATAGCGGATGGATCATTCGATCATTCGGTCCAATGGCAAAAGATAAGCAATGGATTAGCTTAATCTATGTACTGGAGTGAGCATTTATTAAGTAAATAGTATGCTTATGCACAGGAACAGTCGTAAGTTATCGGACTGATTTGAAATAAAAATTACTACAGTACTATAGTCTACCTACTCTAATTTAAATGCTGGCCCTAAATAGGTGCTGTTTCTCACTATTTCTTCCTTCTTTTTCGATTTACGAGCATCCTTATCTTCAAGATATTACAGCAGTCCAACTCATCAGCTCCACAGTAGTGATCCGGTTTCAGATTGTTCCATGTCTCAGTCCAACCAAATTTCGTGACATTTGTCTGCACCAGGAGCGCGTTGGTTAGCCTTTTCTATTTTTTAGCGATCGTGTCTGAACGTTGCACAGTGTGGTATTTGGGTGCAAAAGCTGGCCAAAATGGTATTTTTTAATTTCAAGTTGGCAACACTGATATATTATTTTTTGTAAAGCTTAATAGTAAGAGTATCATATTTCAAAACCATCAAAGCTTTATACTGTCATCACGTTCTAGGCAATCAGTCTAAAGTCAAAAAATGTGTAAACTGCATTGAACGTTGTATATTTTTGATATTTTTTTTTACTTAATAAAAGTTGGTATGGATGGCTACAGACCAGGTAATTATTATTTCGTGATATATATATTTTTCATTTCTATTATTTGTTTTTGTCTCTAAAGGCTATAACTTGCCCTATCATGAAATGTATGAAAATATTCATTGCTCGTTTTATTTGAAAAGCATTTTAATATGTTTCTAAGTGTTTCTAAGCAGTGAAATTTGTGTTGTTATGTGCTGCTATATTTTCTGAACTGTGTACAAAAAAATTTAGCCGCCCCAATGCGCCCCCCTGTAGAATACCTTGTGTTTTTTGTGTTAGTACATAAAATGTTTGCGCGCTGTTTTTTTGCAACACAGATGTTTTGAACAGGCTTCAGATCCATTTATTACAAGTATGAGATCTTACAAACATAAAAAAAAAACCATTGCCCACAGATGTTTTGCTTGAAACAACTTGAAACAGCTCAGAAAGTGCTGTTTGTTGTGAAAATGTTTCTGAAGAAAAATAAAATACTTGTGACTTTATGAAAGTTATTTCTTTTTGTAATTTTTAATTTTAGACATGAAAGTATAAGCAATATTTAATATATGGTGATATAAAATATTTTTGGCCAGCTTTTAAACCCAAATACCACACTGTGCGTTGAATGATATTGCCTTTTTGACGGGGTTCTCTGCTTCGAACATGATAATATCAACTGAGCCGGTCGTGTTCTATGTTTTCCATTAAGATGGTATTTTTGAAATAAAGACCACTGATCTTTTTTTCTAATACGATCAAGCTTTGTTACTCCTGCTGTCATACGGAACATCTTCATCTCAATTGCCGCCCGATTCAGCCTTTAAGTCACAAATAGCATCTTTTTAGACTGCCGAAGACCACATCACAATTTAGTTGAGCGAAAAATTGTGATTTGACTGAAGCGTTGTAAATTGTGAGGTATCAGTGATGCCAGGCTGATACGCCCACACTTTTTGTGCATTGTTCAACATTGTTTACCGTATGTAATTGCTGAACAGCGGTTTAGAGTCTTCCTTTAAGCTTAGGTCGCAATTTTCTGTCATAGAAGATGGCGGAGTTTTCTCGCGACTTCACAATCTGCGTTACTGTTGATCAGCTTAAACTGTTCACACTTGCCCCAGCGCATTTCCATTCAAATAAATGTCTAGATTGGTCATGTCTTGATCAGACATTAAGCAACACAAGTGCCACCTCATTTTTGGATTAATGCGGTGCCCAATTCCTACTAAAACAAATACCTGTACTGCAAGTGCTTGTTAAAGGGGTGTAGGACCCTCGCTTATGATGACTCCATCGGCAACAAAAAACTATTGATGTTCTTTCGTGTTCTGCACTTTATTTTCCAACATGTAAGCAGGAACTTCACTTTATCTTACAGCAGGTAGGCAAGCATTTTGACTTATGGAATGCTTCAGTGACTTCAGCTCGACATTTTACCTTCGTCACGGTCACAGGTCTTTCATATAAATCTACAATCATACGGGCACAGGCAACTTCGTTGTCTGCGGGCCACCCAAATTTGATCTCGTGGTTGTCGATCGAAAGCTGTGCCGAAGTTATTCAGATAAACATGCAAATACTTTAAGGAATCACTTCCCTTTCCATTCAAATAACGAATTTCTTATAAATGTCTTCTTCTTTGAGCGACTAATTTGAAGATTGTTGCTCCTTTATTCAAGTGGTTTTGTCGTATTTCTTGAAAAACCAGGTTTGCATAAGCAGCCGGGCAGATAATTCTTCAAGCTCCTGAAGCTCTCCCTTCTTGGAGTTGGGCGCACTTCATCATATCTTCTTTATGCAGCTCTTCACCTCGAACTCTCACAAGTTTTTCCTGTTCTTATAGTAACAATAAAGCCAAAGCTTTTCAATTGTCAATCAAAAGATACTCAGTATACCCCAGAATAAGCCCAAAGGTCATCTAAAAGCTTAAGACTTATCAATTATACCTTGAAACTCAAGGATTACCAGAGAAAATGTCGAAGCAATTCAATACGCTTAAGCTTTCTTATAACAATCTCCCAAGCTCCCGAATAGGAAAGTTAGCTCCCTCACTAAAAACCAAATTACTTATGAACAAGAGATCAGAGTTTGCATCGCATTCCTGTAAAGACGGATACTGTCCCAAATCAGAGAATTGAAAAAGTATTTAAAAACCCAAAACAGTCTACAGTCTTTCAAAAAAAAAATGTTAACAGATTCTCAGAGGAAAATAAAAAAAGAATAAAAAATGGGTTGGCGCAACAGAACGAAGAGCCGTGAGCCCCAGGAACTATCGCAATTCATGAATTGCGAGGGAATGGAGGGAACCTTCAATTTTCTGCCGGTTCCGAACGGTTAATCCAGAAAGCGAACCAAGTCCCTCCAGCGTAATAAGCAGACATGCTAACCATTACGTCACGGGTAAACAAATCTAACAACAGGAAAAAATTTAACACAGATGTAAACCAAAGTCAAAGAAGGAAACTTGTAGCTCATCACAAATAGAAAAACTCAAGTCCTGGGAATTAGATTGAAATCACTTTTCAATAGAAACTTGAATGTTTCCAAAAAGGAGCGCATTTATTTTTTGACTTGAGCATAAATCATTTCGGAAAGAAAAATAGAAAAATTGAGAAACAGACAACCGATACTATGAGTAAACTTTTAATACCTCATTTGCCTCCAAAAATTCCAAGTTAACCTTCCGACCCCAAACAAATCAAAAACCAAATCAGAAACAATTAATCAAAAAAGTTTTAAAGTCAAAATGAATCTTTTGTTTTCATTTTCGGGTCCCAAATACAAGCGATTACTTAGAAAAAAAAAAAACTCAATCGCTTCATCCAACCTTTTTGTGTAAAATGTAATCAATTCGTTCACAAAGGACATCGCCTAAAGTCGCTCTGGTTGATGTTGCTACAACATGACTCAGTGAACACCATATGTAACAACGCATTCGTATTCGTCATTTATGAGCGTGAGGTAATGTTCATACTCTCTACCAACCAGGACTCCAACACGAAATGGATTCAGGATTCAGCTAATCAAATATAAATTTCAATCTGTTCGCAGATCTACAAAATCACGCAATCGACATATTCATTTCTGTTTTTTTTTCTATTTTAATTAAATTTCAATGAAAACCCTTTAAGCCATCAACACACAAACACAGACACACTTTCATCCATGCTGATCCATATGAAAATATATGTTTGTATGGATGTAAAATAACCAAAACAGTTTTCAGTAAACGGCACTCATAAATAAAATCAATCAATTTTCGAAAATGGCAACTGCAATCGTAACCGCACATTTGGATATGTAATTTAGAGCTCCAGAATCATCATCTACACACACAATCACACTCCCATTTGTACGAGTAAAGTATAAAATGGATTAGAGTTAAACACGTTCAAATGAATGTAAGGGCGGGGTGCAGTGCATTCAGGTTAAGCAAATATTAAATAAATTCAATGTGGCTAAAACATACATTATTCCATTGGTTAAATGTGCAGCGTGCATGCCCCATGAACTTAAACGTCACCTCATAAAATTGAAATTAATGGTCGGTGGAGCATTGAATAAGTATGGATACCAACAGCATTTACTCATTCAATGCAAGTCCGAAGAAGGGTTGATGGAATATGGAAGAAGCAATTCATTTCTGTCACATTTGTACGCAAAATTATGGCATCAAATTAATTTAAAATATGATGTGCGAGCGGAAACGAATATTAACCACAATATGGCCAAGTGGATTAATTTTTTTTTTTGGTAGTGTTGGGTATTACATATAATCGCACTGGTTTCCAAATTGATGGATGGACCGATTAAGAGAATTATAGACTAAGTAAGAAACAGCTTGCTTAAGATGTATCGGCAGATGAAAAAATAACTATTTTAAGAATTGAACAATTCAAAAAGACGCTTCATTTTACTTTAAGAGATTGAGTATTCAAAATAACATCTTTGCATGACTTTTGGCAAGCTATGCGCTGTGTATATAAAAATGAGGCAGTAGTTCTTAATAATTGATGCTTTTTCGATGGATACGATTTTATATTAGCAGCACTGTTTTCATTGGATGTCATTTGGATAACTCTCCAGGTGAATTATTTTCAGTTTAGTCTGCCATTTAATTACAATTTTTATACGATTGAACCACAAACTGGAACCAGAGAGACAACTGCGGCAAGTAGTGCTGAGAGATGGATGTAATCCTACCATCGCATCAGTATGTCACTGACAAGTGACTGATAAGTGTCTGACGTTTCGCATATGTCAACTGCTCAACGACCACGAGGCGTCAGCGAGTTCGCAGAGGATATCCATTGACTTTAGATCGTGATGTTATAAAGTACTAATAAACCAATTCACATTCTTTATTATAAATACAAACGTATTGTTTTATTTTACTTTACATGGTGCCAAAACCCATTTCAGAAAAGAAAGTAAACATGGCTGACAACGATACCTGCAATTTTCTACGGCCACCAAAGCCTCTTATCGTAGAACACGACAAGGATATGGCCAAAGAATGGAAGCTGTGGAAACAACAATATTCTTACTTCGAAATTGCGACTGGTATGATCAATAAGCCAAACAATATCCAAGTGGCAACATTTAAGTCCGCGATTGGCTATTCAGCCAAACAAACATATAACACCTTCGCCATTCCCGTACCAGAAGCAGGTCGGGAAGCGTCACTAGAATCGATTAAAGATCTTTTCGAAGCGTATTTTATACCTAAGGTGAATATTACCTTCGAAAGGTATAAATTTCATGCAATAATTCAACAAGAGAATGAAACCATCGATGAACTCGTGTCGAGGCTGCGACTACAGGCACAAACTTGTGCTTTCGATTCACTCCTGGAAAGCATACTGCGTGATCAGCTCATACTTGGAGTCCGTAATGAGGAACTACGCACAAAATTACTCTCTGAAGACGTCACATTAAACAAAGCGATCAACATATGTCAGTCGACCGAACAAGCACAGAAACAGGCAGCGCAAATATTAATTGAAAACGGGAAAAAAGTAAACTACGTGAACAAGTCAACAGGTAAGAAAGAAAAAAAAAAACATTTGACTGTCGCAAGTGTGGAACTAAGCACGCATATCGCGATTGTCCCGCGTTCAACCATACCTGCAACAAGTGTAAAAATAGACACCATTTCGAGAGCATGTGTAGTGCCCCTTCTGCTTCTACCTCCAAGCATGCCCAAGCTTCTGACTACAAACACGCTCAATCCACTAAAAAGGTAGATCTCTTCGAAGAATTTGATAGCGACGATAGTTCTCTTATAATCGGCTGCGTTATGAGAAGCAAGCAAAAGATACGAATCCCAGACAAATTTTCGGAAACCATCTTAATAGCAGATAAAAGTTACCAGATCAAATTAGATACTGGAGCTCAGTGCAATGTTTTGCCTAAGAAGATAGTCGATCAATCGAAAGCAGTGATACGACCCTGCCAGGTAAAAAACCTTATTTCGTTTTCTAACCACCGCTTAATCTTTCTAGGAGAACCATTATACCATTCGTTATTTCCATGAAAAAACATCAAATCGCATTTAAGGTGGTAGACGCAAACATCCAACCAATCCTAGGTGCGATTGCTTGCGAGAAGCTTGGTCTCATCAGTCGAATAAATGAGATGAATATCGAGAATGATATATACGAAGGTCTTGGGTGCATCAAAAATTTTATGTATGATATTGATTTAGTGCCTAATCCTCAATGCATTATAAGCCCTCCTCGGCGAATCCCATACAAAATTACAGACCAAGTGAAGCAGGAACTGGACAGAATGGAACAACTTAAGGTGATAGAACGAACTCGCGAAGCAACTCCAGCGGTTTCACCGATGGTAGTCGTAAGGAAAGATAACAAAATCCGCATATGTATAGATCCTACGTCCATAAATAAAAACATTCTTCGCCGACACAACCCGATGCAGTCGTTAGAAGAAATTGCGGCCCAGCTAAAAGGCGCAAAGTACTTCACAATTCTAGACTGTAAAAAAGGGTTTTGGCAAGTACAGCTTTCAGAACGTACAAAGAAGATTTTAACAATTGCAACACCATGGGGCAGGTATAGCTGTAAACGACTTCCGCTAGGAATTTCTTCAGCTCCCGAAGTCTTTCAAAACAAAATCGAATCAATGCTAGCTAAAGTTCCCAACGTCAAAATTTCAGTGGACGATATTCTAATTCATGCTAAAACCATCGAAAAGCTGCGCCAAACCACAACTGAAGTTATGGACATCATCAAACAAAATGGTCTAGTTCTAAACAAGTCAAAATGTGCGTACGAGCAAAAAGAGGTAAAATTTCTCGGCCATGTTATTGGCCAAAAAGGTATGACAGCTGACCCAGAGAAAACATCTGCAATCGCTAGACTAAAACCACCATCAAACCGCAAGCAACTTCAACGAATACTCGGTAAATTTACGTATCTGAGCAAGTTTATGAAAAATTTTTCTACAATTACAGCTCCTCTGCGGTCATTATTAGCAAAAGCAACACCGTGACTATGGGATACACCACAAGAAGCCGCGTTTGAAAAAATTAAGAATTTAATTAAGAAAATAATCGCATCCAGTACTCAAGCTATATGATGTCAATGAGGATGTTAAGTTGCAAGTTGACGCCAGCTCAGTGGCACTCGGCGCTGTGCTGCTACAATCAGATCAGATAGTTGCTTACGCGTCAAAGTCTCTTACCGAATGTCAGCAACGTTACTCGCAACTGAAGAAAGAAGCGCTGGCTATAAAGTTTGGTTGCGAGAAATTCCATCAATACGTGTGGGGAAAGGAGCTAGTAGTTGAATCGGACCACAAGCCTCTTGGAACAATATTTACGAAACCCCTCCATTCATCACCAGCTAGGCTTTTACGTATTCGCTTAAGTCTACTTAACTACAACCCATAAGTATTATACAAAAAAGGCGTGGTTTTGGCAGATCCTTTGAGTAGAGACTGCGTGAACCAACCGACAGCAGAAGAAGGCTCCAAGTTAGAGGTTCAATTGACACTCGCCGTAACGGAGAAAGAGCATGAACGTTTGAAAAAACTAACCGAAGATGATGAAACCTCCAGTAAAATCATACATTACATCATCAACGGATGGCCGATCAAAAGAGAATGCCTTCCGGTAAGCGTAAGACCTTACTGGACATTCAAGGATGAGTTGTCAGTTTACGAAGGTGTTATCTACAAATAACACAAGGTTGTTATACCTATTCAATTGAGAGCCGATATGTTAAACTATATTCATCAGGGACATTTCTGCTATGAAAAATGCGTACGCAGAGTAAAAAATAACGTATTCTGGCCCCAAATGAATAAAGACATATGTAGCTACATAGAAAAGTGCGCAGCATGCCAAGTAAACCAGAGAAACAATAACAAAGTGGAGATGGGAGTCAAAGAAGTTGCAAAATTCCCGTTTGAAATTGTAGCCACAGACCTGTTCTATTACAAAGGTAATGATTACATAATATTAACCGATAGTTATTCGGGCTTTCTCAAATTTGCAAAATTACGAGAGGCAACCGCGTCCAACGTCATAAAATTCCTGAAAAATATATTTGCTACTAATGGAATTCCCATGGTCGTGGAGAGTGACAATGGCCCGCAGTTTTCAAGTGCTGACTTCAAGCAATTTTCTTCAGAGTGGAAATTCGAACACAGAACTAGTTCACCATACCATCCAAGTGGAAAATCCTTGGCAGAGAGAGCTGTCCAAACCGCCAAAAACATCCTTAAGAAATGCGATTACAACAACACCGACCCTCAGCTGGGATTGTTAAACTTTATGAACACGCCGAGAGGTTCCTTGGGCTCACCCGCACAGAGACTATACTCTAGAAATCTTAGGTCAGGTATACCAACAACAGTAACATCTCTTTTACCCACAGGTACACCTCAACACAATGTTCCAAAGCTAATGGCCGAGTTGAGAAATCGTCAAGCTGTCTATGCGGATAGGGGAGCTAGCAGACACCGTCCATTAGAGGTAAGAAGCCGAGTACTGACAAGAATCCACAACCAAGAATGGGAACCAGCATTTGTGGAACAAAAGCTACATCCGAGGTCGTATAAGCTGAGAGACGATAACGGACGCAACATTCGTCGTAATATAGCAAACATTAAACCGACTAATGCAAATATTAAGAGGCGTTCCATGGTTCCATCCGGCCAGGGTAGTACATCAGATTCCACAGCCATGACTACAGATCAAAGATCGTCACCGCAGCAACCACAAAACAGCGTACCAGAGATGACCCCACCTAACGCGACTATATCACCTCCACCACAATTGCAGCAAGGTTCGTCGAGTGACTTAACAGCTCCCACTACAACAAGGTATGGGAGGCTGGTAAAACCACCAGAGCGGCTTGCTTATTGATTTGAAGAAGAGAGATGAGAGATGGATGTAATCCTACCATCAGTATGTCACTGACAAGTGACTGATCAGAGATAAGAAATTAATTAGATGTTTACATTGTTGTTTTTGTAATCGCATCCTCTGTCTGTGAATACGTGGAAGCTGTACTCAAGGTGGTAGTAGTGAGATTTGCTGTACTCAAAGTGATAGTAGTGAGATTTTGTGTAAAGTAAAGGTGGAGTGGAAGCTGTACTCAAAGTAGTAGAGGTGAAATCAGCTTGTAGGCAGTTTCAATGTGTGTGTGAAGTTTGCCATCTAATTAATTTCTTATCTCTGGTGACTGATAAGTGTCTGACGTTTCGCATATGTCAACTGCTCAACGACCACGAGGCGTCAGCGAGTTCGCAGAGGTTATCCATTGACTTTAGATCGTGATGTTATAAAGTACTAATAAACCAATTCACATTCTTTATTATAAATATAAACGTGCTGCTTTATTTAACTTTACAAGTGCCACTTTGCTAACAACCTGAATTTCGCAGGAACCCTTTTTTAAAAAAAATTTAAAAAAGTGAAAGTTTTTCGAATAATCCACACTGGGTTTCACTGATAAGTTAAAGCTCACAACCTGCTAACACCAGAAGGTGTACAAGACAGTCCATGGAATGCATGAAAAATCAGGGCCCAACACTGGTGCAGCCATATTCAGCAATAACAGCCCGTCGAGTGAACCAATCAACTGAGCGAACCTGTCCACTCCGGAAATTGCAGAAGTAATACACAGCTCCAATCCCAAGAAATCAACAGGCCCAGACGATGTCTCAAATTACGTCCAGAAGAGGCTCCCACAGACAGTGATGACCTTTCTGGCTATCATCTTAACCCTTAACTGATGTGGTGAAATTTAATTACGTATCTAATGAGGTGGGTCCATTGGACCCAGCTTTTTGAAAGTGATAAAAAATAGACAAGTTTACATTTTTTCTTAAACATCTTTATTTTAACTTTAAAAAGGATCATTTGCAAAGGTATTAAAGAAATAAATAAAACCAGGAACTTCATTTTCAACATAAAATTTCCACATAAAAAATTTGTCTTTAGACATAGTCAAAAAAGTCCTTAGTTCTTTCACAAAAAAAACTCAAATACTTTAAAAACAAAAATTTTGACACCCATCAAATTTGGGGCTTAAATGCATGATTTGCATACCTGCTAGGAGTATGTTAGGCAAATAGGCTGTGTGCATTTTGCACATAAATGAACTGTCTTTGCTCTTCTATTCGGTGGACAAAAAAAAACCCCCTTTTCTTTTATTTTTATTTTAAGATAAGTGTTAAGCCAGAGACAATTGACGCTTTAAAGGACAATATTCGTGAAGCCATTGGTGAAACACAGCTGCACTCTGCACACAATCGATAATGTGCCTAAAAATTGGACCGATCGTGTATGCTACTGCATGGCCAGTCGAGGCAGCCATTTGATTGAAATTATTTTCCATTATCAACCGGAAGGATACTACTTTCAAATGAAAAAAGAAATTTGAGAAAAAATTCAGTAGTTTTTTTTTTATATGTAGCATTTACAAAAAAAAAAAAGAAATTATTTGGCGGACCCTTTATAATATAATATTATGAGAAATTTGGTCGAAGGTCTTAGAGAAGTCAGTGTAAATGCGGACTAATTCATACCCGTTTTTGAACTTACCTAGTTCAACCTGCAAATCTTCTAAGGATTTGCTATACTTTCCATTCTTATACCTTGGATTGCATATGTTGTTGGCGTGCCCTCTAAAATACATATGCATTGGTATCGGAAAGCTTTACTATTGTTCGCAGTCGACTTCCCAGAACCTCACAGTAATCTTCATCAGCGAATGGTAGCTATCGCAATTTTGTTTATTTCTCTTCTCTTTGTACATTGGAAGAAGGCAAATCAATTAGCCGTTCGGAACCGGCGAAAAATTGTAGGTCCCCTACATTCCCTCACAAGGCCTGGTTGTGAGAAAAGCGCTAGGCCCAGAGGGTCCTCGCTCTGTTGCGCCACCCTATTTTTTTAATTTTTATTTTAGAAGGCAAATCTTCCTCCTTAGCTTTGGGCATCAGGTCCCATTAGCTTGGGGATGAGAAAAAACTCACACTTTAACTGACGAAGTGGTATCTCGTCTGGCCCTGAACCTTTGCCTTTTTTGGAGTTATTATCAGCCTCTCTAGCTTCTTCTGTCGTAGAAGTCGGGTATTTTCATTGAAGTCAAATTCAGCTTCTGGAAAAAGCACTCGAGGAAACTGTTCGTTTAGTAATCCATCACAATTCTGCCAACACCACAGCTTTTAAGTCATCTACAAGAAACGTTCCTTGACCACAGTACTGCGAACGAGTCTCCTGAGAATCTATTCTTTTCTGAGCGTCTTTTTAGAAGACTGTTGATGCCGGAACTATGTAAAAAATACATCATAACAATTTGAATGAGACGGCTTTTCAAGTTCTTTTTTCGAATATTTTAATTTGCATCAGCAGCCGGAATGGAAACTCCTTCCAGTAACAGTAATCATTTGATGGGCACTTTGACCACTCTTTGAATTCCACTTTTTCTTTGAATTACTGCTTTTGTCTTATCCTCATAGTATTTGAATAACTAATATCAAATATTTTAACGGTTGTTTTCAATTTCACCACTGCCATAAAAGTTTTATAACGAATGCCTATAATTTTTAAAGGGCTTCACATTTCGAATAGTTAAAAAAAAGAAACACAAACACGTGTAGAAAATAATATTAAAAATATTTATGTTCATTTAGAAACACACGAGATCTTAATTAAAAGAGAAAAAAACTATCATGTGCGAAACAATGTCTGCCTAACTTTTCCGTTGCATTTCCGCGAAATAATGAACCCTAGTTTTTGTTCATCGTACAACATACCTTTCCTATGGCACTTGAAGGATTTTACTACCAACAACCTAACATCAAGCAGGAAAATACAATTTTAATATCAGGATTGATTACCCATCCTGGATAGAAATTCATGTAACCTACCATCCATGTATCTAGAGGAGCATATGAAGGAAGCTTGGATTACACCGAATAACTTTGCAGATACTAATGCTGAAAATTTCATTACTTTCCTGCCCAGTAAGAAAGCTGAAGGATAAGTGCAGCAGATAAGTATGAAAGAGGAATTATGACACATATTTTACCATTCCTCTCTTGGTCTCATGCTCATGCTATCTTCCATACTTTAAAAGGATAACAAGCTCGTCCTTGATAACGTAACCTACTCCTATATGAAAATTATCCTCTGAAGGTACACATTTTTCTTAAGTCAATTTGATGAGCGATTCATGTAGGTTTTAGTCTTGCAAATAATTCAAAATTTGCGTGTATGTCTGGATAAAGGATGTCTGGATATATGACATGCATGCTGATGCCATTCATTTCTATGTTTATGGCTATGCAACACTCAAAGATATCTAGAGGCAAGGAAACGTATTTAAACTACAAGGCAGGAAGTAGTTCCTCATCTCATCCGATAAAGTGATATCAAAATCAATTAACTGCAATCAAATTATCCTCTTCGGATGCAACTAGATAGACGCAGCAAGGCAGGGACAGAAAGACAAATTTAATACGGAAAAAGCAAAGTAAAACTATCGTACACAGAATGTTTGTTCCAATTTGCCAATGGAGTGAAGCTATACACAGATGGACTTAAAGATGTAATATCGAATGTTTCTATTTGACCTTTCAACGCATTCATGCTGAATAGCTTGATGCATCTTGATAAGGAGGTAAAATCAAGGAATTATTCCAAGAAAGACCTCTGAGAGCAGAGCAAATCAAAGAAATCGGCGCTGAATATTTTCAGTTCTAGTAATGTGAAATTGTTGCAAAGGAGACGACAATTGGCAGACGTATTCAAGGAGAGACCAACAAAGATAATGTACAGAGATCGGGCCACGTATGGATCGAAGAATTCTTTTGACCATCGCTTAGTGAAGCCAAGTGCTTTAACCTCGTCAAAATTCGTGTTAGGTAAACGAAACTAAGCTTAACCAGCATTACTAAATGACGTATAGGATTTTAAGGAGGGATCGATTATTGCGGTTGGGATTGCGATCTTCATACGTAAAGGCAGTGCCGGATTTACTTTTTTAGGGCCCATAGGCGGAATTTTCGTGGGGGCCCCTTTAAGATGAAAATTTTTCAGATGAACGGGAAAATGACCATTTCATTTTCTTCCATCTCTTAGGGAAATAGCAGTTGTTGATGCAGTTGTTGAATATGATTGCCAGGAATAGCATCAGGACTTGGGGGAACCTTCTTATGATGTAGTTGGAGATCATGTCGGGTCCGAATGATTTTTTAGGTCGTCCACCGTGAATCATTTCAACTACTTCTTCTGGATTTGTGAAGTTTTCTGCAGGTACCGGGTCATTTGCAAGGTTATCGTTGTTGAATAACATGACGTGAGTGTCCGTTTGCTGCAGTTGTCTTAGAGTTGCCTCAACTTCTTCGATAAGCCCTGGATCGTTGGGTGGTTTTGGTACAAAGTTTTCCTTGAAAAAATTGGCAAACATCTGCTTTCTCTTGGGTTGTCTCGACTTCTCCTTGTCCGGTGTTTATTTTTTCTGGCATCTTTGGTTTTATCCCGATGATGTTGTTGATGGCTTTGAATGCGTCAGGTCCAGGCTTGATGTTCTGCAGCCTTTGTTGGAACTGGCTGTTGTTGTGATATTGAAGAGCGTTCCTCAGCATGATGTGGGTGCATTGGAGCTCACTCTTCACCATTTGGTAGGTGTTGCTCACGGTATTCCAATCTCTTTGCTGAATCCTTTGCAGTTTCTTCCTCAGCCTTTGGCGGTGTTCGTATAGCCGCACAATTCCTTCTGGGAGGTGCTGGTATCTGTCTCTGGATGTTCTCGGTGTCTTCTGTTCATCTCAGGCGTTGGTTATAATGCCCTCCATTGATTTAATAGCCTCATCGATCTCGTCGTTGGAGCGGTTCCTGTTTGCTTTCGACAAAGTGATTGTTTCCTCGATCCTTCTTTGGAAATCTTCAGTATTAAAGCGGCAGTAGTTGATGTACTCCTCACCTGTCGTCGGACTAATCAAGATGATCGGCCTGTTAAGGTTGATTCGAAGTTCTACCGCTTCGTGGTCTGCATCCGATGACAATGCTCTGCAGGTGAAGTTCTGTAGTTCCGGAACTATGTCTACTAGGTTGGAGGTAACCAAAAAGAAGTCCAGCCAGGATGGTGTTCTGGGGAAGGTTGGCTTCGGCTGGGATACCACAGTGAATGAGTGATTTCCGGTGTCTTCATCGTGCCATTTAACCAAAGTGTTTCCAGCATCAGTTGATGTAGTGTCGAACCATAGTGGGTGTCGGTCATTGAAGTCTCCTCCTATGAGTCCATACGTGTGTTGAGCGGTGATGGTGCTGAAAATAGAGAGATCGTGATTAATATCGTTCTTGTTGGTGCTGCAGTTGTTATAGATACTGAAGACAACCAATGAGTCTCTATTTTCGACTTCAATGGCTACATCTGTAGCTTCGAAGGCTCTCAGACCAGTAACCATGACTTGGGAGGCTTTTATGTTCTTTTTTACAAAGAGCGCGGTGCCTCTTTTGCCTGGAACCTTGTCTGTCCTGAAGGTGTTGTAGCCATTGAAGTCGATGTTGTTCCTTTTTGTAATGTTGGTTTCGCTGATGAGAGCCAGGTCAGGTGAGTGCTTTTTTAGGAAGAGGTGAAATGACGTTCTTTTTAATACACTATACAATGAGTTAACATTGTACGTGATTATTTGTAGCCGGTTTATGCGCTGCATAAATCAAAGATAAAGGCGGTCAGAGCCACGGACTTCTTTTCCTTGCTTAGTGAGGCGTAGTTGGATGGAACGGCAAAGCGGGCTTTCTTGATGGCTGTTTCCATATCAGTTCCAAAGTGTTCCTTTACTCCCTCGTCTAAATTTGGTTTTTTGTGGGTATTTTGCTCCTTTGGTGACGGTTTCCTAGTCGTCGTTGCGTCGTTGGTTGCTGTGTCTTTGCACCTAAAGCTTGTTGTTTTTTGGGGAGTGTGCTTTCCGTGCCTCCTCGCTTGATCATGGCTGCGAAGCTTAGTGTTGGCTTCGTATGGTTGCATATTGACTGGGTCCGGAACTCCTGTTGTTGCTTCCTCTCGGCTTCAGCTTTCTTTTTGTTTTCCTTCTGTGCAAGTAGGACCTTGCATCCGACGTAGTTTGCTGGGTGACCAAACTCCTTGCAGTTGGCACAGTACACTTTCTGGTCCTAATCTTTGCGTTTGCACTCACCGGGATTGTGGTTTTCGTTGCATTTCACGCAGACGTACATAGTTCATGCCGCAGTTGGTGGCCACATGACCAAATCTCTGGCAGTTTTTGCACTGAAAGACGTCGTTGTTTTTTAGCCGTTCCCAGTGTACCTTTTGGTTGAGGATCCTTGTTTTTGTATATTCATCCGCTACGACACAGGTTTTGTTTACTTCAAATACAAACGAGTTGAAGGTTTTGTTCTTGGCTTTCCTTGAACGGAAGACCGTGACTTTGGACGCTGGAATACCTTCTATTTGGAGCTCATCCTGGTTCTTAAGAACGTGGCGGTCGATAAATCAGTTTAGTAGCTCTTGGCTACGGGGGTTTCTGTACTCTGGTTTGCCGATTATTTATTTATAAACATTTACACGCTGGGCTACGCGGGTTACTGCACTCGGGTTTGCAAATTATTTATTTATAAACATTTACACGCTGGGCTACGTGGTTTACTGCACTCTAGTTTACAGTTCAAGCTTTTATTAATTATTAATAAATATTCGCGAGCTGGGCTACGAGGGTTATGGCACTCTGGTTAGCAAAATATAATTATAAACAATCTCACGAGCTGGACTACGTGGGTAAGTCCCCTATTACATGATGTCTCACGAGCCCAGTCTCACATGAGTTCGAAAAAGAAAGGAGATGTGAGGAAATGAGATGCACAAAAAAATTCCCGATGAGTACCGTGCCGATTTTTAGCAGTCTCATATTGACGTTTCTCTTTTCCCATATTCGTTTTTGCTATGTTGCTTTATTGTATTTTTTGTGTTGGTCAAATGAGCGTCAACTGAATGTTTTTTCATTTTCGTTGTGGTCTTCTTTTTTATTTTTCAAATCAAAAGTTGTAAAACCAATTTGTTATTTTTGTAATTTTATCAAGCAACTTACTTTATTTAGAGAAAAATAAAACTTTGAAATTTATAAAATGACAACAAGAAAAGGATTGAAAGAGAAATGAAGAATTGTCAAATTTGAGACGTGAGCCTTCAAAATTGAACATGTAATAGTGATTGTCTCACGGGATGGAAATTTAAAAGGAACGTCAAAAATGAGACATGTCTCGTGAGACATCGTATAATAGGGGACTTACTGTACTTTGGTTTGATTTAATTTAATTTAATTTTTCTAAAAAAATTTCAATTTGTGGGGGCCCCATATTTTGTGGGGGCCCCTAGGCGCCGCCTAGTCCGCCTATATGGTAAATCCGGCTCTGCGTAAAGGTATTGCTGATTAAGTAATATGTATAAAGTATTGAAGTACGCTATTTCCGGTGGCTTCAAGCAAGTAGAGTGTATGCATCACTCTCCACTAGGGGAGGAGATTGAGTATAATCAAGATATATGCGCCGCAGGCTTCTCTACTCTCATACGTTTTACAACAGAGTTCGAATGTCTGAAGCCATATTTCCTCTTGGCAGGTGATTGGAATACCGAGCACCAAGATTGGGGAAATCAATTATCGAATCCAAGGCGACCTGGCTATTCAATTGGCTAGGAGCTAACCATGTTGAGTGCAAAGTGTGATGAAAAAGAGTGATTTTCTGGCCTTCATTTTCTCAAAGTGGCAACTAAATATATGGACCTATAGCTCTAACTTACTGACGACTGTCTGTGAGAGACTAGAAAATGTTAAGGCTAGGTTAAGTAGAATGGGCTGACGGTTGCAGTGGCATAGATAAGGGGGGATCAAGGGGATATATCCCTCCCATTGGTATCGATAATTGTTCAACATAACCAGTCTGAATCAAATAAGCTAAGAAAACACACTCGGAAATTTAGTATGTACCTACTTCCTACGTGCAGTTTACCAAACATTACTGTATTAACAATCCAGGTGATGCTCTTGCATAGCTTATAGTGGAAAATCTTCAAAATTGTGATTTGGACATTTGTTTTTTTGATCGGCCAAGGGTACGACGGAGCTAGCAATATGTCTGGTCAATACAATCGTGTTCAAGCAATTATTTGCCAAAAATTTGCTCCGCATGCTCTGTACGTCCATTGTGTCTCTTTGAACCTATGATGAGCGAACCTGTTTCCAGCAAAATACCAGCCATTAGAGATTGCCTGACCACAATTAAAGCAGTTTACAATTATTTCAATACACCGAAAAGAAAAGATATGCTGCAAAAACAATACGCGAAAGCGAAGAGACTCCCCAAAAAAAGACATTAAAAAGGCTGAATCTGACGCGATGGATCTCAAAATATCAAGCAGTTGAAGATTTTGAGGAGCTATCTCCGTTTGTGTTCGAGACTCTTGACCAAATAAGAACATTGGAAAGTGACGCAAAGAACTTAAAAAACGCTAGGATTTCTTCTTGATTAGCTAGAAGGTTATAAGTATGGTATACCAACTCTCGTTGCCGTTAAGTCGTGAGTTTCAATTAGTTAATTTAGAGTTGGTCTTAGCTATGGACCACGCCAAATATTTAAGGGATCAACTAAAAATTAAACGAGCAGAAGACGACTCATTTTCGAAAGCGTTTGAAATTGCAAAAAAAAAAATAGCTGAAGTCCTTGACATTGACGTTAAACATAAGAGAATAGAGAACCAATAAAAGAATCGTTCGAACCCTTCGGTTTAAAGAACAGAAGAATATTTTCGTGTTACTCTTTTCAATCCTTTTCTCGATTTCTATGTAACGGACCTTGGAGAGAAATTTACAGACCATGAAAACATACTAGAAGGAGTTTCGGTTATTCTCAATGATTCTTAGTCAGAAATAGACAAATCAGCAAAAAAAATTTTATGAAACTATTGAGTTTTACCAAACAAATTTGGCTGACGGAACATCTTTTGTTCTTGTAGAATTAAAAACTTGGAAGAGATATTTGATCCGAAGGAATAATACTTCCTCTAAGAACTCATTGGAAGCGCTCGATAGCTGTCCCGAAGAAAGCTTTCCTAATATATATTTTATTAAAGATATTAGCCGATTTAAACGTCAACTCTTGAAACAACTTTCTCCAGTTTAAAGAGAATAAAAACAATGCAAAAGCATGAACATCTATTTTAATGATAGTGTGAAAAGATTTGCATGTTTACTTATTTGCAGGATCGTTTGAATGGTTTGACTTGTCTTGCTATATTCATCGCGAAATACCTATATCAGCAGACGAGGTTATATGTGTTTTATCTAAAAAGAACAGAAAAATGGATTCTATTTTGTGACTTATTTCTTAAATTAATATTATTTTACTTATTACATCAATATTTATTTTAGCTCATATTCAAACTAATGCGTATAGTATAATATCTTTAAGAAATATAATTTTTTACGGCATACATTCAATGAAGTCTTGTTATTTATTTTTGTTTTAAATTTTTTAAACTTTGAAAAAAATGAGCGAACTAGAACTATTATTGCAAAAAGCTATCAACGCCACTGGACGGTTGATCTTATATTTCCGCCACACTTAGATCAATGTAGATATATTGTGATACCCTGGAGTATTGTAACGTCCTAGAAACCTATGAGGTTTTGTTTGGCCAGTTTTTAACCATTTTGTAGCCTTGATATTTTTTCATTGAAAAAGTAATTGCCTGGAAATTCTTTCTTGGTGCCGCAGATTGCTGGGCAGTGACTGTGGTGTCCTTACAGCCTTGACGTCTGCTGACACTTTAGCGTATATTCCCGCTATTTTTATTGCTTTCTGTGTATCCTTTCCATAATTTTCATAGGGGTGGCTCTCACTTAGTTTACCCAAACTCTATCTGGTAGCTGATTGTCTACTCTGGAGAACGAATCTTTAGCCATCCTGCTTAAGTTTCCAGCATAAGCCTCCTCACCACGGTAAAGTGGAGACCCATTCAGGAGGACTGTTATCCATAAGTTATCTTTAGGCCGAAAAGCAATAGCATTAAGATATCGAATAATTCAGAGTACCCCTCAGGGTCAGTAACTTAATTAAGTTAATATAAATATAAACTAATTTTACACATTTTTGTTAGCTCCTAAATAAATTTAAGAAAATGCAGTAGAAAATGAATGAAAATGTAAAATGTCTAATTATTATTATCATCCTCCCTATACTCCTCCACCCACCACCAATACAAAAACTTTTCAAATAATCTTCATCATCATTGAACGAAAATAAAAATAGCATGGGATTTGCGACAGGTTCCAATTTTTTAAGTTTCCAATTTGACATGTGAAAATGTCCGCAAGGACATTTCACTTCAAACTTCTAATGGTATGCGAATGACTTGCATTTAAGGAGACAATTAGTTTGAAGATTCCCTAAGGCCATAGACAAGTCAACCTATTTCAGATTTTAAGTCAATTGACAGTGAGACATTTATCTATTGAGAGAAAATTGTTGTCTAAGATGCCCTTATATGTGTTCGGATATGTAATGACTTCTTTGTCTTTTCAAATTGATGTATGACTTGGAGAGCCTAAGGCGAGAAAAATCGATTTCTTTGGTTTGAGTTGAAAAATACTAAATGAATATGCTTTTCTTAACCACTGTAGGTTAATGTTTAATGATTTAATTTGATGGGGCTGCCATTTCCTTGAAAACTACTGAATATTTCTGGAGAAGTTGTTTTCAATCATTGATTTCATTTGAAGATAAGGGTTTTGTTATTTAACATCATCAAACCTTGCATGCAGAGTAAGAAACAAATAGGAAATCGGCAGGAATTGGTGAGGTATGAAAAATGGGTAAAAATTGACCATACACTCACTTCACAAAGGATTTTGCCTTTGGTAAAAACATCTACTTCATCGAAGTGAAATAATTTTCCCTTTTCAATAAGATAACTTTGGTGTCCATTTGTCTGTCAAAAAGGTTTTCCTCGAATAGTAAATAATGTAGAAAATTGAAAACTGGCTCCACATTATCGTGTGAGGGAAAATTGGAAAGGGAATAAATTATTTTATTTATATTCGCCTGCAGTCATTTACCACGTACCACCATGTGCTATAGTGTTTTTGAAAGCTATTTTCTCTTAAATTCAAGTCGTTTCAATGATTTGAGAAATCAACACTCAAAATCAAAATTTTGAAAGAAAATTAATCAAATTCTTGTTTTGTAAATAAAATTTTGCCTTACTGCGACTCACTTTCTTTCTTATAATCAACGCTTTTGTTATGTTAAAATCTTTCTTAGAAAAAAAGGATGGTTGGGCTGTATTTTCTAAGAAGATTTTTAATTTTCGTATTTTTCTTGGAAAAAAATACATTTTTCAGATTTCTCAAAAACTAAGAAATATTTTCACATATTAAGTTTTCAGTGCTTGATTCAGAATAAGAACTAATAAAAGCATCAGCTGACATAATATCCAACGTAGCTTTCAATGGCATGAGTAACTTTGTTCCTCACAGAATAAAAGGTTTTATCTCCAAAGAGAATTCGAAATTCGATTCAAGCTGTAAAGCGGCGATCAGGGATAGAGAAAGAAGTCTTCGAGTATTTAAAGACAACCCTACTCCCTACAGTAACAAACCAAAATTTTGTTAGACGGAACAAGATTATCTGTAATGCTGAGATACAAAAGGTCAAGATTTTGCACTCTCAAAAAGTAGTCTCGTAGAAAATGAAGAACTCAACCACATCATCGGTCCCAACGCTCGTCTTCAATGACTCTCCGTATTTCGCCTCCATCGATAAAGCAAATTTGCTGATATTTCAATTTGCTGCTAACTCGACACTTCCTGATAGCATATAGGGTCCACTTGAGTTTGAGTCTGTAAATTCTTTGATGAAGCAGATATTTTTTCAAACTTGCCCGATTGAAGAGTTCCCAATAATCCACTGGTTCAGGTGGTATCCCCGCCGTTATTCTGTAGAGGTGTTCTTCCACGCTGGCAAAACCATTAAGTTAGCATTTCTATATTATCTATTCTTCTGGGCTCTTCCCGAGTAAATCGGAGACTGCATTTGTTTAGCCCGTTCCTAAGAAAAGTGAATCTACCCTCCTTTCAATCACTGTCCAATTGCACTTACGTTCTTTCTTTCCAAGGTCATGGAAACATTGATAAGCCTTCAACCTTCAACTCATGAAATATCTTGAAGAACGAAAATTCCTTAATGAATGCAGTATTCATTCGTTGGGATAGAAATTTCCTTTCATGTCGTGCAATACAAGTTGTATTGGATGGTTGATACCCATTGTATACATGCTGGTGTGCCCCAGGGCCCCGTTTTGTCTCCAACTCTTTTCCTTATTTTCATAAATGATCTTTTGTCTGAAACCTCTGATCAACTAAATTCATATTCATAGTTTCTCATAATCATTCCCCATTTGCCATTAACGTTCCCGCTCTTCGGATGTGGAACTAGAACGGTTGCGTATTGAATTCATTGAATTCTGACCTTGACAGCATTGTCACATGGGTTAATGAAAACCGAGTAGAATTCAATGCTTCAAAAACTCTATGTTGTCATCCGTTTTTGGAGCGTAACATCCCCCCATTGCAATGATCTATGAATGGTATCTGTACCCAAGGACATGAAAAGCTGTCAGTAATTGGTATGTGTGAGAACGATGATCTTCGTTAGAATGACCACATATTTGAAGTACCCAAAAATACTGCTAACACCCCTTCTGATCTGGCTACAAACTAGAGTACAATTCCCATATTTGGTCAGGTTCCCATATTTGGTCAGGTACATCTTTGAGTTTTCTTGATAGGGTACAAAACAGATCGTTGAAATTGATATAGGTAATAGTTCATAGATTGAACATAGTAGAAACCTTACTTGTTTCACTTTCTTTTATAGCTTTTTTACAAGCAGTGCTCAAGCAAAATAGATAGTTGTATTCTTCGCCGGAAACAATTCGACCGCAACACCCGCCTCGCTAGGAATACCCATCAATCCAGTTTTACTTTGAGTCCAACTTTGGAGGTACAGTCACGTATAGAGATTGATATTTTAGTCGCACAACCCGTATGGGGAATGCTCTACCAGACTTCGTCATAACGCCTTAATGTGCGCGTTAATTATAACAAAAATTACTCAAAGAGAGAAGAAAAGAAGTTTAATTTAAGATTCATTCCGGGTTTTTATAAGATTTTCTTTTTGTTACCTGAACGAAGGAACTTTTGAATCCTTACACCTTTAAATCTTAGTGGAAGATTAAGGCGCCGATTGCGGTTGTCGACGACCAATCGACTCGTGAATTGTCGATTGCATCGATCAAGTCGTATGTTTGGTATTGTGGAAAGCAATCTACAGAAACACATGTTATTGTGAATAATCGGAAACTAGATTGTGAATTTTAAGATTTTGACAGTTCTTTGACAGTTTGTGAGTTTGTATGTGTGCAATTGAATAGGTATGCAAATGAATTAGTGCATATGTAAATTTAGTCGCATTTTGTCTCTCACATCATGATGAAGTAATAAAGTAAAAGAACATTCAGAAAGATAAAGAAAGTGTTTCATTAGAAAAGAATATAAATTATTTTAACATGGTAGCAGAACGTAGTTATGGTTTATCAAAAAAAAAATCATATTTGAAATAAAAGAAATAATAGAAATAATCCAAAGGTTATGACTGAAAACGTGACAAGTAAAAGTATAGCAGAAGTAAAAAGTGAACACTTAAAAAAAATCGAAACTGAGAAACTAAAAGTAAAATACGACAAAAATAAAATAAGAAAAGTGTTTCAAAAGGAATCAGAAAAGGATTATAGCATATTTAAAAAAAGATTATTAGTGCTATTAGAATTAAAGAAATGTGAAGCTCCAGCCATTAGACAAAAAGAAGACAACGAAGATGACACCACGTGGAAGGAAAAAGATCTAAGAGCAAGAAACTATATCTACAGCGCTCTAACCAATAGACAATTTGAGTTTGTGGATGAGCAGAAAACAGCGTATGCAATAATTAAGAAGTTGGATCAGTTATATTTAAAAGAATCGACAGCGCTACAAATAGTTGTTAGAAATAAGTTGGAAAAAATAAAGTTGAAAGATTTTGACAATACAAGTGAATTCTTCAGTGAATTCGAAAAATTAATTATTGAATTAAAAAATGCAGGTGCCAAAGTGACGGAAAAAGAAAAGTTAAACTATATATTGAGAACATTGCCGAGCTCACTTAGTTATATTGGCGACTTAGTTGATGTGTTGAAGGAAGATGACCAAACTGTTGAATATGTCAAAAGCAAAGTAAAGCTTAATGAAGAAAAAGAAAAAGAGATGCATACGAAAAACAATACAGTGCATACAAATGTATTTTATGGCACAACATGGAGCCGAAACCACTGCAGCTATAGAAGTCCACAGCAAGTGCGAGGAGGTGTACGGGGGAGAGCTAATACACATCAGTCAACGTATAGGAACAATGGACATTGGAACTCAAGAGGTAACTTCCATGGAACTTCGAATAGTGGAAGATGGCGAGGTAATTCCCAACAAAATTACCAAAGAGGACGTGGACGAGGTGACTGGCAACAACAACAGCAACAGCAGCATCAACAACAACAGCGTGAAGAGAATGGCAACAGTAGCGCCTACAACACAAAGGTTTTGTATGACTCGCATGAAAATGAGGTAAACGAAAACGTTAGTTATGACATTGAATGGGTGTTAGATAGTGGTTGCTCAGACCATATAATAAATGATGAAAATTATTATAATGATTGTATAGAATTGAAGGAATCTGTTAATGTTAAAGTTGGTGATGGTAGATTATTAAAAGCTGCAAAAGTTGGCCATGTGTTGCATTATTTTAATGTAAATAATAAGTTAAAATTAAATATTATGAAAAACGTTTTTTATGTCCAAGATATGGACAAAAATCTTATCAGTTATGGAAAAGTAGCGAAAGATAATAAAATAGTTTCAGAGGGTTCCATTTCAAAAATTTATTCAAAGACCTCGAAAGAATTAAACGGCATAGCTTATAATATAAATGATATTTATAAAATGTACAGTACACTTAAGCCCAAGGAGGCATATGCAATGAGTAAAATAACGTGTAATTTAACTGAAAAAGAAAGGTACCACCGATCAGTGACGCCAGATCGTGGGATATTTCCCTTTTTGTGGGAATTTCAAGTCTAAAATAAGCTAAAAGGGAAAAAGGGATTTTTCGAACTTCACAGTGTAAGCAAAAGGGATTTTACTATAAACTCAAATCTTGTCCTGCATTCCTTATTCTATTCAGAGATATAATAAGTTTTATTCAATTTCGGTTTACCCGTTTACGTTTTAGATGTATATTTAAATGTCCCGCTGGGACAATAAATATCCCAGACTAAGTGTATGCTTTTCCTTAATGTTTGGAAAATATCTACTGCATAAGGGTTTTGTTGAATATCAACAGCATTGTATATATAAAGAAAAGTACACTCGATTTCTCATTTGACAATGCTTCGGACCCAAGGCACGGAGTCGCACCAATCGCTTCTTTATATATACAATGGAACATACGAGCTGAGACTGGAGCCGTGTGGTGCGCCACCATTCAAAACGAAAATCGAGTTTACTATTCTTTATACAATGATGTCACGTAGCCAAATTGAGTGGTGTCAAAAAATGCGAAAATACTGTTTATTTTACTATTTATGTTTAATACAATGTGATAAAAGAAATGCGATTTTGAGTATTAACTAAAAAACGTTTATAAAAAATGTTTTTTTTTTCAATTTAATTTGTCCCGGGTGAAAATTGAAAACCTCAGTATTTTCCTCACTTCAGTAAATTATCCCTAAAAAATTAAAAAAAAAAAAAAAACTGGCATAGCTATTGGATAATCAGATTGCAATTGAATTCGATCACCCTATTTAGTATTTACTCATGAAAATAGGATATATCGTTTGAGTCCTTTAAGTTTCTTTTACGTTAATGTTTTCCTACTAAATAAAATGTATTAAATAAATATCTTAATATTCGAACACATTCTGTTTAGTTTTCCTTAATTATAAATGCTATAACTATTAATAAACTAAAAAGGTTGAATTGTTATAAAAAGTGGGATAATTTCGGGATATTTATACAAACAGTGTGGGAAAAAAGGGAATTTTTGCTCATCACTGAGGGAAAAGATGCTTCCAAAGTCTGGCGTCACTGCCACCGATTGCTAGGACATGTAAATTTTGAATATTTAAATATCTTATGTAAAAATAAATTGGTAAATGGCATGCCAAAGGAACTTGAAAATGAATATTTAAAATGTGGTACGTGTGCACAGAACAAAATGCATAACGTTAGTTTTCAAAATAATAGACACAGGTCTAAACATTTGCTTGAAATCGTACATACGGATATAAATGGGCCTCACCCAGATGGATTTAATGGTGAAAAATATTTTTTAAGTTTTATTGAAGATTTTAGTAAAGTCATTAAAATATATACAATGAAAGCTAAAAGTGAATTTTATGAGCACTTAATCGAGTATGTAAATGAAATAGAAAATTTAACTGGAAAAAAAATTAAGAAATTAAGGTGTGATAATGCCAAAGAGATGATGTGTGGAAAAGTACTTAGTTTTGCTAAAGAAAAGGGAATTATAATTGATCCTTGCCCGCCATATGTGCATGAGCTGAATGGAACTGCAGAGAGATTTAATAGATCCATTATGGATACTGCTAGGTGCTTGTTAGCTGACGCAAAATTAAATTTGATCTATTGGCCTGAAGTAGTCAGAACAGCGGCATATTTAAAAAATAGAACCCTCGCTAATACATTAGAAAGAAAAACACCATACGAGATATTGATAGGAGAAAAGCCGGATATAAGCAATTTGAAAATCTATGGTAGTAAAGTTTTTGTTAGAGTACCAGAAGCCAAGAGAGTTAGTAAGTGGGATAGGAAAGCAGATGTAGGTATATTGGTGGGATATGAGAGAGTAGGCTATAGAGTGTTGGTAGGAAAAAGAATTATTGTTGCTAGGCATGTTGATATTGTAGAGGATGATGTGAGATTAATTGGTTTTTCTAGTGAGGAACACTGTGAGAATATTAATAAAAACGAAATCATAAAACCTGAAAATGAATCTCTAAAAGAAAATGTTAAAGAAATTAACAAGGAAAGTGATGAAATAGAAACACTTAGAAGATCAACTAGAGAAAGAAAGCAGACAAAGTTTTATACACCAGAGAATTGTGCTTATTGTATTTATGTAAACTTTGTTAGTGCAAATACACCAAAAACTTATGATGAAGCAATAAAATGCAAAGAAAGTAGGCAATGGATAAATGCAATGGAAAAAGAGATAAATTGTTTGAATAAGAATGAGACTTACGAATTAGTTGAGCTACCAAAAGATAAAAAAATTATAGATTTAAAATGGGTTTTTACTAAAAAAGCAAATAATGAAGTCAAAGCTCGAATTGTAGCTCGCGGCTTTCAGCAAAGCGATATTATAGATGACCTGTATTCTCCAGTAGCTAAAACACAAACTTTAAAAATATTACTATCATACTGCGTGTAAAATAGCTTAATAATAAATCAAATGGATGTAGAGGCAGCTTTTTTAAATGGAGAAGTCATATCGGAAGTCTATGTACAACAGCCAGAAGGTTATGATGATAATTCAGGGAGAGTATGTAAGTTGAAAAAAGCATTGTACGGACTTAGTGAAAGTCCTAGAGCCTGGTATGAGTGTTTAAATACATTTTTAACTAGTATAGGTTTCAAACGAAGTGAAAATGATTATTGCCTTTACTATATTGTAGATGATAATGTTCCGATATTTTTGTTAACATTTGTAGATGACTTCTTGCTATGTGGTAGAGATCAAAATAAGCTAAATAAAATAAAAGAATTATTGTTTGATAAGTATAAAATGAAAGACTTAGGTAAAATAAAAACGTATTTGGGAATAAATGTTGAGTATGAAGAAAACAAAAACATTATGACTTTAGATCAACAAAAATACATTGAATCTTTAGCAAATGAATATAGAATTGAGAATAGTAAGCTGTAAAGTACACCTTTAGAACAAAATTTAAAATGTGAACCAGCGCAATTTGCATCTGAACATCTCAAATACAGAAACTTAATTGGAGCACTTTTATATGTAAGTTCTGGAACAAGGCCAGATATTGGTTTTTCTGTCAACTATTTAAGCAGGTTTCAAAATTTTTATGACGAAACGCATTATAAATATGCATTAAGAGTTTTGAAGTACTTATATTTGACTAGAGAGAAGAAATTCACCTTAAAGAAAAATCCAAGTGCTGATATAATCGATAGCTTTGTAGATGCAGACTGGGCAGGAGATATTATTGATAGGAAGTCAACTACAGGTTACATAATAAGAATGTTTGGTAATATTGTGTGCTGGAAATCAAAAAAACAAGGCTCTGTTGCTAAGTCTTCGACAGAAGCCGAATATGTAGCCTTATCAGAAGTTGTAAGTGAATTAAAATGGATGAAAGATATTTTAAAAGATCTAAAAATTGAGATAAAAGATCCTATAAAAATATACGAAGATAACTCAGGGGCAGTTAGTATAGCAAAATTTGGTAACTACACTAAGCACTCTAAGTACATTGAAACACATTATCACTTTGTCAATGAAAATTACTTAGATAGAATCATTGATTAAGAGATATGCTCAATTTAGTATAAGATTGTAAAAAAATGAATTATTGTAAAACAAAATACTGATACCTAAATTTAAGGAGGTGTGTGAGTTTGTATGTGTGCAATGAATAGGTATGCAAATGAATTAGTGCATAATGTAAATTAAGTCGCATTTTGTCTCTCACATCATGATGAAGTAATAAAGTAAAAGAACATTCAGAAAGATAAAGAAAGTGTTTCATTAGAAAAGAATATAAATTATTTTAACAACTTACAAATGAAAAATATTTTTTTGGAATTTTGGATGTGTTTATTTTAATTAAAGTTGTTAAAATATGAGTCAAATCGAAATTTGGTTCAGTGATAGTGATTCGGATACCGATAGTGAGTCTGAAACTATTGAAATAGCTCGGAAACGGAGACGAATAAGAGACTCTTCTAATCCTCTGAAACTGGAGGAACCAATGTAGCTGCTTCTTGTTTTAAAATTTTTTTTTTATTTTTACAATCCAACTTATTTCTTTTAGATTCTTGAAGTACTTTCGTCTGTCCAAAGAATCTTTCATAAACCTTTTAACTGAAATTGACCCCAAACTGAAACCAGTGATTAGAAGCTGTTCGATTCCCAACATTTTAAAACTAGCTACGGTCCTTAGATAATTTGCCCATGGATCTTACCAAGTATGCGTTGGCAATGAGTTCTGTCTTGGTCTTGCACAACCCACCGTATCCTTAGTTCATAAAGAAGTCCTCTTGGTGCTTAAATCAACTATTTGTCCATAATGGATTCAACTTTATGGTTCTGATGCCGATAGAAATCGAGCAAAAATGCATTTTTATGAGAAAAGTGGAATACCAGGAATAATAGGTTGTCTTGACGGTACACATATAAAAATATCCTCTCCAAGAAGGGAACTACAGCACGCTTATTACAGTAAGTCTTGCATTTTGATTAAATTTGTTGCATTTTGATCAAATGTTCAATCATTTAGGTTTGTGATGATACAATGAAAGTGCGATACATAAATGCTCGTTATCCTGGTTCAGCACATGACTCATTTGTATTTAACATGTCTGAACTGAAACAAATTTTGGAAGAAGGTCACCAAAGTGGTGTTACCAATACTTGGCTTCTAGGTATGAAAACTGAAAATAAAATTAAATATATTTTGACCATTAAATTTTTTAAGGTGATGCTGGATATGCACTTAAGCCTTTTCTCCTTACACCATTTCGTGATCCAGAGGCAAGGTCACTTGAACTTGCCTTCAACAAAAGACATGCTTAAGCTAGAAACATTTTCGAGCGTACGATTGGTGTCTTGAAAAGCAGATGGAGATGTCTACTGAGAGCACGTGAACTTCACTACAGCCCAACAAAAGCTACATAAATTATAAATGTTTGTGCAGCTTTACACAATATTTGCATTGCCAGGAATACACCTCTGTTGGAAGAAGTACATTACGATATTGATGATGACACAAATAATTTTTCCGAAATTGATCCTGGTACGAGTAATGAAGCTTTATCCATCAGAAACAATGTCCTTAGACACTTTAGTAACACAAATTGAGTAAAACTGTATTTAATTTTATTTCTTATAAAAACTTAAAATGATATCACAAAATAAAGGTACTTCATTCGTTAAAATAAAAATAAATAAAAAGTAAATAAGATAAGTCGTTTTATAAGCTACTTTTCATAGTGATATGAAGCTGATTCACTTTCTCTTTGGAGTTCCAAAATTTCTCGTTTGAGATTCAATTTTAGAGATCTATCACGAGATTTCTTTTTAATTGCATTCTTATAAATTGCCAGCTTTTCTTTCTTTAATGCTATTAACTCCTTTTGAGAGACTTTTTGCAAATAGTAAGTTTTTTTAGCATATTCTCCGCTTGTCTTTACGATATCTTTTACTTTCAATATCATCCTTTTAACATCGCAATAAAATAATTCCTGGGAATTTGTTGATTTTTCCAGTAAAACTAATCTTTCTTTTTTTGCACTTTTTTTCTTTTCGTTTGTTAACGGTGGACTTTTTTATTAGGATTAGGACTCTCGTTTGCTTCTTCTTCTTCCATTATCGTATTAAAAATTAATTCCATGCTATCGAAATTTTTGTCCTGGGCACTACTTTCTTTAGGTTCCTCTTGAAAACCTTTATGTTTCCTGGCCAGTCCGAATTCCACGCCAGGTGGATCCACGATAGTATTTATTTCTAACAGTCGTACCACGGCTTCTTCTAAGTCGCTGAAGGTGTGGAGTTTGTTTGGCCCACCACCAGTTTCATTTATTTCGGTTTTGTTCTCCGACACCTTCTTCTTAGCTTTAAATTTAAAATCTGTCCAAACATAATAAAAGATAAAATAGCAAGCATTAGATAAAAATTTGTAAATAATTCAAGAAGTTGGAATCTTTAAGAAAAATGCACATACATATGCTATGTGGGAACATTTTTTTTTTGAAAGAATACGTGCAATTATTTGTTTGTTTTCAATTATCTTTGCGATTATTACAATTACCTTAAGCCATTTTTCCCAAGTACGCATTGAGGGACCTGCAGCATTCAACTCCAAACAAAATTTTTCCCATCTCATCTTTGCCTGGGACTTTCCACAGACGCCTTTTGCGTCGTCGGGATTCACCTCCATCAACCTCTACAAAATGCTCATTTGTTTTTTGTTTGTTATAACTTTTGACCTGCATAGAATTCATAATATTGTTATTTTATACCAAAATATGAATTTGTTCAATAAAATACTTACATTTTCCCACAAAATGATTACCTAACGCATCACTCAACCAGAAAATTATGAACGAAAGCTGTCGACCGTCAAATCGAACAATGTCTATCGAAATCGATATTCACAATAGGAAAACATGCAATCGACAATCGGTACTCGAAAAAAGTCGAGTATTGATTAGTCAATCGACAACCGCAATCGGGGCCTAAGATAATTCAATCTGATTGACCCTGTTAAAGTCTCGATAAATAAACTCGGAAGGGCCAAACGATATTATGCAAGGGACAACTATCAAATCATGATATTATGCTATACCGAAAAACTTAACTAGATTCAAGTCTGATGATAGGACCTGCTCAAGTAGACTCCCACAGGCGAAAATGGGTTGGGTTGTGGACATAGCCATTTCCAAAGAGCAAAAGTTTTGAATGTTTGAGAAAGGCTTTTGCTAATAGAGTTTCGTAAGAAATATATTCATTTCTAAGAGCCTGATGTATATTTTTTTCCGAAAAGCAAATCAAAAAGGTGGAGCTTTCATACTACGGAACTTCTTCTTAAAACAATATCACAAAACCTCTGCGTTCGCTGATTGTCATCAAGTTCTTGTTTCTAGTCTAATTCTAATTCTAATTCAGATATTTGGCGTTCAACAATCGACTTGAAAGGCTATCGACTTACTCATCCATCCTTGAAGTAAAAAGCCTGTCAGGTTCAAGAACAAGATTTTTTACTTTTTCGCAAAACATTGTTTAGATAAGGGTAGAGGACTGACTGAGTCCGGGGAGCATTTTTATTTTTGAAGCCACTTACGTTCGCTCGTCCACTGCAACTTCAGGTGTTTACTGAAGCCATTTGCCATAGCAACAAGTGGGCACTAAATTGGGAATCAACCACAAACCAAGACCGCAACCAGACAGCACTTACGAAATGATATGCAAACCAGAATTTTAGACTTTTTAATTTTTCTGGTTTTCAAATATAATACAATATCAATCAATTTCAGAATTTTTCTTTATCTAATTCAATTAATTTTTATTCTTTTCCTTTTGCTTTTTGCGATCAAAATTTTAGAAACTCTTAGAGCAGTATGAATAAACGGAAATTGACCTTGTCGTTTTTTGCTTTGATTTGGAACACTTTTGATGTGAAAGTCAAAATGACATGGAGGATCAAGAGATCCAATGACCTCACAGCTCCAAAAATTGGGGTTATGTCCAGGTACGACAGTGGGCATTCCTGTCTTTGTTTACTGCTCTTGCTTCAGTTTTCTTTTTTCGTATTTTGTGGTTAATTTATTTTATTCAACTGATGCATAAATTTATTTTGCGAGGTGCGAGGAGCTGCTCACCTATACTTATGTTCGATATCAAAAGTTTCTACAGAATATTATCGTCTTACCAACTTTTGTGGGAAACCTTAGACTTTTCCAGCTTTAAAATGTTTAAATTAAATTCATTTATTTTATCATTTTGTGCATGTGAAGAATTCAAATCTCCATCGAATAGGAAAACCTACAACTCTTGGCCACTTTCCCACAATTGATGCGAAGTAGTCAGTTTCTTGGTTAAATGCACTTTCTCAAGAAATCACAAAATGGACGCAAGTTTTCTTTCTAATTTAATTTGTCAAACACTTAAAATTCCGGCACGTACTCCACACTCCTACATCGTTTGGTAATTTGTTACACAAGTGGGTATCTTGTTCGAATTTCTTACCTGATGCTGATGAAGACGATTTTCTTCTTTAGGTACTATGTTCAATTCAATTGATTTATTTTAAAAGATTAAATTGCAATCGTCTGTTTGAATTTCTTCTACATGCAAGTAGAACAGATCCAAGGCATACTCACATCGAATGAAAATGAATTTTCCTTTGGTTATGCACTTTCTCTTTCTCTACTATTGTCGATCTTAAACCGACAAATCATGCTCTTCTTCAGCGTTTATCCTTAGTGTGATTCGAATGATTGGATATAATTCAACAGAAGAAATTTCATTTGTATAAACACACATTCACATGCCCACCATAGACAGAGTACCAAACCAGAAGACGTTTGTCCTTCAGTTCGTTTAAGGACATTAATTGAATCATATATCCTTTCGACTTAGTGTGGAGTTTCTATGCACACATCTAGTAGAGTCGAAAAGTAAATGTTAAGTCATTCATTGTCGTTCTTATCGCACATTTTGAAAAAGAAGAACACCACAACGGAAAAGACAACGACACTTTGCAATAGAAAATCCAAAATGTGACCAACACACAGTGTCTAACCAAATGGAAAATGACTGCAATCGAAATTCAACCACACGGCTACATCAAATAGTTGTGGATTCAACCCACCTTAATCACCCGCAATTGAGTAAATAATACCTTGACAAAATAAAAAATAAAATATAAAAAACCTGGCCCACCCTACTGATGAAATTCACACCACCACCGCACTATCAAGGATCGTGCTTATGGGAGAACCCACGGAAAATCGTATCGAATTGTCTGGAAAAAAATGCAAGAGAACCATTCTTGCTTCCTTTCTTATACGACAGAATACAGAAACGAAAGGATGTGAGATAATTTGCAACGAAATGCAACAATGAACGTCGACGACGACCACAACGATGAAGACGACAACGTCGACAATAAGGACAATAACAACAAAAAAGGGGACAAAAGCAAAAATGGTAAAAATGCTGAGCAGCAAAGCTCAAAGGCTGCACACCGCATCGAGTTTCAAAAATACGGGGGTTTGAGAATGATAGCTCCTTCCTTTTCGTTGTTGCTCCAACTCCCGTAGCTGTTTCGTCCTTTTATTTTGAACGTAGCAAATCAAGGGAGCATTTTAGGGATAAGTTTTGTTGGATAAAATAGCTTATGTTTCGGAACAAAAGTTGACTTAAATTGGTTCTAATGTTTCATTTCCTCAGCAGTAATTTTTTTTTCTTATATGTACAGCTCAGTGATGTGTGACACATTTCTACAGTAAAAAAAAAAGAGGGCTGGCTAAAATCAAAATGTGAAAATATAACAAAAATAGGTTTTCAAATCGTTGTTTTGAGAATTTGTGACATTACTGCATCGGGCAACTGTTTAAAGACAAATTTTATTAGTGAGTAGCTTTATTCATGTGGGACCTATCTTCTTTCTATTCATTAAATTCGCTTTGTTTTTTATCAAACCCATACGCTCCCCTTCAAGGTTATTGGAAAAAAAAGAAAATTTACTTCCATTCTTTCGTCTAACAATTGCACCTGAGGGTGGCTGAGACAAAAAAGACGTTGTTTTTTCTATGCACCGCACCAGAAACAAGGTATGGGCGTAACGATAAAGTTGTGCTGTGATGGAAGTTGATAACACACCTATGAACTCATGGGATATTTAACACAAAGTTGTTACCACTTGGAAATGAAGAAAGAATTGGGTTTGTAGTCCTTTTGGTCCATTTTCTGAGCAAAGTACCAAAGTAGTAGGTAGCAATGCGATAAATATTTACTTGCAAGGATTTGTCTCACTTCTTCCTGTAAAGTGGCTGTTTCTCTTGGCTTGGACTTCTTCTGGACAGAAGCTCAATTTCATAGTGCGATTGCTTTAGCTGGTATTTTGTCCTTTTTGGCAGGATAGAACATCGCAAAACAAAAAAAGGACAAAGATTTTAGCCGTAAGGCTTTGTTTTCTGCTGATGGTCTACTGAGTGCTGTGAATGATGTAGGTAGTGGTGCCGAGTATTTTTCTGTAAATTTTTTGATGAAATTCTTCACAGAAAATCTCAGCTAAACATTACTCTTGAGGAAATTTACTGCAATCATCAAAGTTTTAAGATCAACATACAACCAATTCTGCAAGAAAGTCAAAAGTCACAACCTGTCACAACATTGTGATCTGCTAAGAATCACATCACAATTTGAGTATTGAGTGAAAATTTGTGACTTGGCCGGAACGTTGTGTTTTTTAAGGTATCAGTTTCTTTTTTTTTTGTCAGGAGGAAATCTTCAAAAGACACTTGGCAGTATTCGACACCAAGTAGTGTGGGACTCTTACCTCACTAAAAACTCCTCGTAATCAGAACCAATCTATGAACGATCGACAACAGATTTTTCTTTCTCAATAATATAATCGCTTTAAGGGAAGCTTAAACTTTTAATGCTTCCCATGACTTTTAGACCTTTAGCTCGTGTGGCTTGGTTCTTCTTAATCTCCGAACATTGTCTCTCGTATTTAATACGGATTCCATTTCAGAGTTGATATGACTATGAAGTTGCTGATTGTGTGATACAGCGTGTTTTCTTACAACTTCTTTAATTATTTGTATTTGTAGGCCACGATGTAAATCGCTATTTCTTATATACCATGGTGCATTTACTATTCCACAAAGGACTTTGTTTTGGAATTTTTGGATGATTTCAGTATTTGTTTTCTTTGTACAGCCCCATAATTGGATTAAACAGGTCTAAGTACTTGTTTATAAAGCATTATTTTATTTTCGACAGATAGGTCAGAATTTCTACCGAGTAACCAGTACATTTTTCTATGCTTCAAGTTGAGCTCTTTCCTTTTCTTTTTGATATGCTCTTTCCATTTTAGCTTTGCATCCAAGTTCATCCCAAGGTATTTGGCCGTATTACACCAGTAAGGTACAGCTTGATTGTTGATGAATATTTGTACGTAGCTTAACTTTTTATTTGTAAAGTTTATATGTGCAGATTTAGCTTGATTGAGCTTGATACATTTTTTGGTCCAATCACTAACGGTGTCGACGGCATTTTGCAATTTCTCAGCAGCCTTGATGACGCACTTACTGGATCCCAAAACTGCAGTATTATCTGCAAAAGTAGCCATAATGTTGTTGTTATCCACTGGAATATCCCTTGTATATATCAAATACAGGGTAGGTCCTAGGACGCTTCCTTGTGGAACACCGGCTTGTATTTTACATGGCTTTGAATATTCTTGATCATACCGTACTCTGAAGAGCCGGTTTGAGATATAAGGTTTTAGTATTTCGTAGTACTGGGTCTTTAGGCATGCATTTATTATGAATTGGAGTTTTATGAAGGCTTTTGATGGCATTTCTTTCATAACCTGAGCAGTTATTAGATCGTACCCAGGTGATTTTTTTGTTCGATAGTTGATTTCGACACATACTTTTTATTTCTTTGAGTGTGACAATTGGTATGTCAACTTCATCGACTTTATCAATAAACTGTAAGCTGTTTTCAGATGTGTTTCCTGGGAATGGCTTAAAAACATTCGCAAGATGTTCTGCAAACAGGTTAGCTTTTTCTTTCGGATTTCCGATCCAATTCCCGTTTAGAGATTTTATTGGCGGATAAATGGGTTTTTTATACTTTTCTTCTAACCAACACTCAGATTTGTGGCAGACCGCAGATTTTAGTAGGACAACAGCTCTGATCGGGTTCTTAATCAGCATGGAGATGTATAGTAATGCGCACAGTAATATCAATAATTTTGTGCACTAATATAAAGATAGGATGTGACGCAGACAGCGGTTAACAAAAGCCTGCGATTTTCTCGAGATGGTGGCCGAGACTTTCCATGTTTCACAAGCATATAATAGCACGGATTTCACATTGGATTCGAAGAATCTCAGTTTAGTGCGTAAGGACTAAATAGTCATTACCAAGTCTATTATGGCTGCAAATTATTGTTTCTGTTGTGACCAATTAGTAATAAATAGCGATGTCATATCTTGTGACATATGCTCTTTGAAATTTCATCCTATTTGTGCAAAAGTGAAAGAAAACGAACTAGAATTTATAAACAATTGTTCAAATTTAGTATGGAAATGCAATTTATGTTGCAAAAGTGCAGCAATGAACTTCCATGGAAGGTTAAATTGTATTGAAAAAAATTTAAATGCTCTCGCTCGTAAGTTACATGAACACGAAAATAGACAGTGCAGTGGTGTTGGTGCTTTTGATAGAAGAGAAATAGAAGAAAAAAAAGTTTCTGTCTCACAAAATACACGGGCTAAATCTAACGCAAAAGTTAACGTTCAAAACATAGTGGCAAAATCAAAGTTGCAAAATAACAACAAAATTGCTTCTTCACCTCTCTTGTCACGAATCGTATCAAAAAAATCTCCCATCGCTCGCCGCTTAAGTTCGTCTTCCAACTCTACATCGATACCCAAGAATAATACCAAGTCGTCAGTGGCGAAACAAAAATCAATTAAGATCAACACTGAGGTATGTGATGGCGGAGATCAGCCTCTCTTCCACACCCACACCCATTCAGTTGCTCTTGCTGTACCTTCTTTTGAAAAAGACATGCGCAATAGAACCGCTGACGATGCGAATGTCTCTACTACCGCCGCTAATGTCATTGCTGTCGATGATGCACTTTCTATCTGTGCCGATGGTGGTGTTGGAGAGGATATTGTTAGTAATGATGTTGCTGCTGTATGCTGTTGCTGCTGGAGTTAACAATGTTGCTGGTGTTGCTGGTGTTGCTGGTGGTGATGATGGTGTTGGCGACGATGTTGCTGTTGCTGATGTTGATAATGCTGACTTAAATCTTGCTGTTCTTGCTGTTGCTAACAGTGCGTATGGCAATGAAAACTCAAATGTTGTTGATGCTATAGCTTCTAATGAGGTAGATGCGAACAAAAATATATATAGTCCTACTTTCAAATCCAAAGCAATTAATGGGACGTCCTTGGAGTACTTAAACATGACCGAATGGGTGGTAAGGCATAAGAAATGGTTCCACATAGGTAGTTTTCGTTCGAATACTTCCACAGACGTAATAGTAAATCATCTCGTATCAAAACTAAATATTAGTCAAGAAGTTATTGCCTGCTACAAACTGATCGCAAAAGGAAAATCAGAAGAGGAGCTGAAAAAAATCAACTTTAAGCTGGGTGTACCCTTGGAATACAAAAAGATTATTATGGATCCAAATATGTGGCCTGATGGTATTAAAATTAGACCATTTCAAAAAAAAAACTTATAGTTCCTGACAACATTCCGCTTAGAATCGACACAAACAACTTTTCAAGAAACCGTTCAGCTTCAAATAGTCTATCAATTTATTATCAGAATGTTGGAGGCATTAGGTCTAAATTGCATAATTTATATGTTACTTTATCGTCTTGTGTATATGACATTATCCTTTTAACAGAAACATGGTTAACAGAGAATCAATTAAGCTCAGAGTTATTCAATATGACAAATTATACAGTTTTTAGAAAGGACAGAAATAACTTATTAACTGGTATGGAAATGGGTGGAGGTGTTTTAATTGCCATTCGTTCGTCATTATCATGTACGCAAATTGAATTGAACTCAGAATCTAGTAATTCTTATCTTAATTTCGATATAGATCAGAATTGTATCAATTTCATTAAAAAATAATACAGAAATATTTATTATGCTAAGTTATATTCCTCCCAGGAGTTCTCTAGATTATTATTGTGTTCACTTACAGAATTGTAAATCTATTCTAGAAGATCTAAATGGCTCACAACATGTTATTTGCATTGGTGATTTTAACTTAGGTGACATTAAATGGAGTTTAGACTTGGAAGATAAATATCTTATTCCTTATAATGTTGTATCGGAAACTGAAGTTAAAGTTGTCGATTTCTTTAGTCAATTTGATTTAACTCAAATAAATGATAATGAAAATGAATTGTCAAGAACACTTGATTTTATATTTGTTGACAAGGATTTTGATATTTATATTGAAAAGTCTGAATTCCCTATTGTGAGAAATGTAATGCACCATGTCGCACTAGAAGGAAATTTTCATTTTTATGACTATATTAAGAATGATTTTGAAGATAGCATTTCTGTTGCAAATTACAGTAAAGGAAACTTTGATGCAATGAATACCTACCTCTCGTCTATTCCGTGGGTATCTTTATTGAACCATACATCACTGGAGAACGCTAATCAAACATTTTTTTCAGTCATTGGAGAAGCGGTGAATCGATTTGTTCCCAAGAAAATATCAAAACTAAATTCAAACCCAGCTTGGTTCAATACAAGACTAAGTAATCTTAAAAATAAGAAAAACAAGGCTTTTAAGCGTTATAAAATGAACCATAATTGCAGTGTTCTACGTTCTGCTTACAACTCTATCCAACATGAGTTTGATGTTTTAAATAAATTTTTATATCGTTCCTATATGTTTTCTATTGAATCAAATGTAAAAAATAATAGTAAATGTTTCTGGAATTTCATCAATTCAAAACGAAAGTCAAGTGGGTATCCAAACTCTATGAAGTACTTAGATACAACGACTAGTGATATTCATGCGATATGTAATCTTTTTGCTAAATATTTTCAATCGGTATATTCTTTAGATTCTCTTTCTGATATCAGTATTCCAGTTATTACACAAGCTGTCAATGTGGGTTCTATGGTACTCAATATCGATGAGGTCAAGGAAGCTTTATTGAATCTTGATCCAATGAAAAAAGAAGGACCGGATGGTATTCCGCCAGTTCTTCTTCTAAAATGTGCATCTTCCTTAGCTGAACCGCTTACTTTAATTTTTAATATATCACTTTCTGAAGGAAAATTTCTAGAAAGCTGGAAAGTCTCCTTCTTAACTCCAGTTCATAAACCAGGGTCTAAACAGGATGTAACAAATTATAGACCCATAAGTAAAATTTCAGCCTTGCCGAAACTATTTGAAAAAATTATATGTAATAGACTTTCCTTTGAAGTTAAAGAACATATATCGGAGTTACAGCACGGGTTTATATCCGGTAGATCTACAGCAACTAACTTATCTCTTTTTACCAACTTCATAATAAACAAATTCGAGAATTTTTCGCAGACAGATATAATCTTCACTGACTTTGCGAAAGCATTTGACAGGGTAAACCATAGAATATTAATACATAAATTGTCAGCCTTTGGATTCCACTCTAAAGTTTTGCGTTGGTTGATCTCTTACCTTACAGAAAGAATCCAAATTGTTAAGATTGGTAACAGTTGTTCAACTAATATTAATGTTTCATCAGGCGTCCCACAGGGTAGCCATTTGGGACCTTTGCTTTTCCTAATATTTATTAACGATATTCCGGATGTGTTCTTGTCTTCATCCTCCTTGTTATTCGCAGATGATCTCAAATTATACCGAGAAATAAAAACTCCATCCGATTGCTATCTGCTTCAGCAAGATTTGGAAAATTTGACAAGATGGTGTTCTGTGAATTATCTTCATTTAAATGTATCTAAATGCCAAATTATGTCCTACTTCTCCTATCATTTTCAATTATGGAATAAATTCTACCAACCTTCAACGCGTTGAAAGAAAAAAAGATCTTGGAGTTGTTCTTGACACTAAACTGTCATTCGTGCCCCACATTGACTATATGGTGAATAAGGCTAACCAAATGCTTGGATTTATTCGTAGGAATACAAGGAAATTTACAGACCCATATACTGTCAAGATACTATATAACTCATTAGTACGGTCAGTTCTCGAGTATTGTAGTATTGTATGGAACCCCTATTATAATAACTCTTGCGAAAGAATTGAGAAAGTTCAAAGAAGGTTTACCAGATATCTAATTTTTAAACTAAACTGGCGTACATTTATGCCTGCTTATAAATCAAGATGCTTGCTTTTTGATATTAAAACTCTTGAAAATCGACGAACATGCTTCTCTATTATGTTCATTAGAGATATTATAACATTTCATATAAAATGTCCACCTTTACTCGCTTTGATAAGCTTTAACGTTTCTCAAAGAAATTTTCGAAATAATAAGTTATTTAAAGAATACTTTCATCGTACTAATTATGGCCTTAACGAGCCAATAACACGTTGCATCAGAGAAACTAACTTTGTTTGTAGCAGAATAGATATTTTTGATAATTGCTCTAGAGATACCTTTAAAATATATGTGTCTAATATTGTAAATGTTAATCTACATTAGATAAATTTGTATTTTTCTTATTATTATATTCATTTTACTTTAAATTCTAGAAATATAAGAAATCCTGTATTAGTCTGTAAGAGAATATTTCTCTGTTTGATGAAACGAAAAAATAAACTAAACTAAAAAAAAGGAGACTTGGCTGGATTTCCAAATTTGGGACAGAGCACCAAAGGCAACACGAGACTTATTTATTCTGCTTTTTACGTCCAGATCCGTTCCACCGTTTGCTGATACAATACTTCCGAGGTAATTAAATTGTTCGACCTCTTCAACAGGCGTGTCATGCAGAAGAATAATACGATGTTGTGTTGGGGGGGCCTGTTAGCATTATTTTTGTCTTTTTGCTATTTATTTTAAGACCGCACGATTCTAATTTCACCCGTAAAGTTTGACACATCTCGTTCAGCCCACTGTTATTTGCCATGAGACATATATCGTCGGCATAGTCTAAATGGCTAAGCCTTTCAAACGTTCTCCATTGAATACCCTGCCTCTCAGTTGTACCGACGCTGGCCGTCAAGCCACAAACAATATCCATCAAGGAATTGTGGCGTAGGACAGGTCAGAGGCGCTTGGACATCGACATCAGAAAGCGCAAATGGCAATGGATTGGTCACACTCTGAGGAAACCAAACGATGATATTGCGAAGCAGTCCTTTGAATGGAATCCTCAGGAGTAACGGCGGGTTGGAAGACCAAGAACAACATGTAAATCTACAGTGATATCAGAAGCTAATTCCCAGAGAAAGACGTGGCCACAGTTAAGGTATCTAGCTGCTGATCGAGAAGGATGGAGACGTTTTGTTGAAGCTCTATGCCCCGAGCGGGGTTACAGGACTTGATGATGATGATATAAAGATAAACCAACGGGCTCAATCATCACGTAGAGAGACGAACAAGTCAGTTGAACATTGGCCGTCACCGTCATTAGCATCACACTTCGCTTGCTCCATCAATCTTATCTAATATTATGTCAAGTAATTATATTTATGTCATGTTAAATATTATAAACTAATTTAATTGAATTAAATAGTATAATAGTTAAGTGCATCTGTGGCATATTATTTTCTGTGAACACACAAATAATCAGGTATCGGCCGGTAAATAAGTTTGATGGGAGTCGTGATTACCTTAAAACTGCGCATTCACTACCAAGCCGACCACTTAGTTAGTCTGTGCACTATATACCCAAAATAATCAAGCTATAGGCTATAGCCCAGGGGCGTAGCAAGGGAGGGGGGGGTGCAGCACCCCCCCCTGTTGCTGGAGCCGTTTCAGCGGGTTCAAGCCAAAAAAAAGTTACGTATCTACTGACGTGGGTCCAATGGACCAACGTGCATGCTGTAACTCACCGAAGGAGAGGATATCGAAACACGTCCTTTCGTATTCAAACACGTCCGCTTATTGTAGGAAGGTATCTAAAAGCGCAGGTCGCTGCGATTATCGCAGCGGTTGCTGTACATGTTTGAAAATTTAGTGTGGGTCCAATGGACCAACCACATCAGTTAAGGGTAAAGTTACAGTCAATGGGAAACGCTATAGAGCTATGATCAATGACTTTTTCGTACCAGAATTGGACGATGTTAATGTGGACGACCATTGGTTTCAACAAGACGCGTTGTACAGCCAACCAAACAATAAATATATTCAAGGAAAATTTTGGTAAGCGAATTATTTCGCCTCGTGGGCCATTGGCGTGGCCTCCAAGATCGTGCGATTTAACAATGCTGGACGTTGTGAAGTTATGTGTAGTCGCTTGTCTACACAAATAAGCTCGTGCAAACTAGCTGACCCGGCCAGCAAAGCTCGTCTCCTACGATGATCAAATTAAGTATAGTAGTATCTTGGGGAGGGAATATACTCCATGTTACTCAGCAACAACACATCACTCTAAAGGTGAAAGAATTTTTGAAATCGGTCCAAGTTCCTGGTTATGTTTCCGTTTCCATTTCCGTGCTAGAGGAAATACGAGATGAAAATAAAGCCTTTGTTTGAGATGTTTGGAGAATTACAACTTGATGAGTATAAAATCAAAAATTAATCAAATCTTGTGGATACTCAAGTCAACTAGTCAAAAGAAAATTCACGATCAACAAACTTCATGTCAACGTCAACAACTGCTGTCATTCCAGGGATGTCAACAACTCTGCCACCTGGCAGCCACCATGGAAAACAATGAAAAAGTGTTGCCGTCTCTCAAAAAGCAAGTCGTACCAAAAAAAGTAGTATCGTAAATAGTAGCGAAAAAAATGAAATTATAAATATTAATTTATTAGCTTATAATGTTGCTGGGCTTAGTAACAAATTATTATTTGTAGATTTTTTCAATTTTGTAAAAAAACATGTTATATTTTTTTTGTTCGAAACATTTGTAACAAGTGAAAAATTTGAACAGTACTCTAAATATTTCTCTGGATATGAATTGCGCTGGGTATCAGCAGTAGAATCAACTAAATTTGGAAGAGCTAGTGGTGGTCTTTTATACGGTTTTAAAAAAAGAAAAAATTAACGCTGTTTTTGTAGATGTCAACAACATACATTGTGTTAAAATATTATGCACAAACTTAACTTTTTATGTATTACCTACGTACCTTAATTGTAATAATTGGGAAAATGACTTTGTTGCGTTAGAAGATGTTTTGAATTTTTCGCTTTCCCAAAATGTTTTGCTTATAGGAGACGTTAACGCGCGAGTAGGTACAAACCTAATTATTCCAGCAAATATCCAACCGAGTTCAATAACCCCCGAGTTTCGGGAAACTCGATCTTCTAAAGATAAAACAATTAACAAAAATGGACGTCTGTTTTTAGATTTATGCCAAAATCATGATCTGTTCATCCTTAACGGTTGCTCTAATCATGATAGTAATGGAGAGTTTACTTTTATAGGGGGAGCGGGAAAATCAGTGATTGACCTTTGTGCTGCATCGGCGGAATGGAGAAATCGTATTTTGTCTTTTAAAGTTGACTCACAGATTTTTTCTGATCACATGCCCTTGGTTGTCCAATTTACACTAAACAAAACCACAAACTCAATTTACTCAGAAATCACCTTACCACCCAAAATTATTTGGAAAGAAAGTCAAAAAGAGAACTACCAAATAAAAATTTCGATTGAACTTCAGAAACAAACAGATACTTCTTTATCCCCCGATACAAGACTAGACTCTCTCTGTAAATGTATAAAAGCTGCCACAAATATAAGAAACAACAAAAAAATTGTCAACTTTAAACAAAAATGGTTTGATAAAGACTGTTTGGATGCAAGAAACAATTCTTTCGAATTTTTAAAGGAAACCAGAAAACAAAAAAATTTAAATGAAACAGCCTCCAAACAGTATATTGCTGCAAATAAAGCTTACAAGGATTTGTGCATCTCAAAACGCCAGGAATATTATAAATTAGTAGCACATGAACTTTCAATTATCAAAGATAGCTAAAGTTTCTGGAATAATATCAAAGAATTGAAAGGATGTAAGCTTATTTGCGGATCAAACTTGAAAGCAAGTTGTCTAGCTGATTATTTCAAAAATTTACTCAATCCTGATCCAATCTCCAATCATTTTTCTTTTGCGGAACCTCTAATTTTAGACCAAACTCTCGATTGTCAAATTTCAATAATAGAAATCCAAACTGCATTGCACTATGCAGCGAATAACAAAGCGCCTGGCCCGGATAGAATAAGCAATGAGTTTTACAAAAACGCGCCAACTGATTTTTTGTATGAAATTCTTCATCTTTTTAATAATATTTTCAATACCGGAATGGTTCCACAAGCCTTTCAAGATTCTCTGGTCTATCCAATTTTTAAAAAGGGCGATGTTAACCTAGCAAATAATTACAGAGGAATATCGTTTTTGAATTCTATTGCGAAGCTATTTGTACTCCTTAGTCGCATCAACATTTGGTTAGCAAATAATGAAATGCTTAGTGAATTCCAATCTGGTTTTCGTAAAGGCTACTCCACAGTTGACAACATTTTCACCTTAAACTCAATTGCACAGTACTTCCTTCGACAAAAAAGAAGTCTGTACATATTTTTCGTGGACTTTAAAGCTGCTTTCGATTCGATAGACCGACAAGCATTGTTTTACAAACTGTCACAAAAGGGATTGTCGACGAAATTTCTTTTGGTCCTGAAAAATATGTACAAAAACACTCGCTAAGCGGTTTGGGATGGGATGTGTATGTCTGAATGGTTTGAAACTACATCTGGTGTCAAACAAGGTTGTCTTTTGATTGCAGTTCTCTTTGCTATATTCATTGATGATATTTCAATGTATCTACCCGCTGGAATAAGTTTTGCAGGTCTAAACGTTAAGGTAGGGGAAGGGGGGGCATATCGGGCCCTCGGGGTATAATGGGCCCCCCTGGTATTTCCTGATTGAGTAAAGTGGCAGCTCCGACTTTGCCTCTTTCTTTTTCAAATTATCTGCGGCAATACGGGGGAACCCCCTTTTTAAGTGAAAATGACATCTGCGGTTCGTTGAGAAAAAAAAAGCTTTTTCTGGTCTTTTGATGTTATTATCAAGTGAAATAAAGTGCATGTTTTTATACGTGGAGTGAATATTAAATTCAATTTTTCTCTTTTAACATCAAAGTAAGTTTATTTATTTTGTATTAATCTAGTTATTTCATCTAATTTAGCTAGCAGAACAACAATCTACATTTTTATTTAAAAGATAACACATGGGGCATAATGGGCGAGGCATAATGGGCATGGGTGCCCATTATGCCCCATTTATATGTTATTTTCTCTTTCTTTTTTTATATGTTTTCTGTTAAACGCAACACACTTTTTTAGATGGTTCGCAACTACAAAAGAAAAACTAAACATCAACAATGGGACAAAGATAATTTACGGCGAGCTGTTGCAGCTGTAAGAACAAAGGAAATAAGCTGTAACGCTGCTTCTCTAAATTATGAAATTCCCCGGAGCACATTGCAACGATTTAAAAAAAAAAGCCGAATTGAGCCCCGGAGTTCCACTTGCAATAGAAAAAACCTGGAGCTTTCAAACCTGTATTCTCGGTGTCCCAGGAAAAAGAACTGAGCAATTACCTCAATGATATGGAAGGTCGTTTGTTTGGGTGCTCTATGAAAGAATTTCGGCAACTTGCATTTGATCTGGCAGAAAAAAATAAAATAGCAAACAACTTCGACATTGAGACACGAACGGCTGGAAAAATTATTCACCATCTGAAATCATTGCCATTCCAAAAGCACCAGGAAAAAAAAGAGTTTCTGAACGCAGAGGAAACGGCTGTAAAAGCCGAATCGCCGTACAAAATAGAATTTTCGGAAAGCGAAGAAGATGAAGAATGCCTTTATTGAGGGCATTTATATTCCGAATCAACAGAAGGATGGGTGTCTTGCAGAGTCTGTGGAAAGTGGGCCCATTGCTCTTGCGCCGGCTAGGAGGATGGAGATGATGAATCGAGCCACGTTTGCACACGTTGTACTCAACATTACCTCAATACCCACCGTTCCTTACCTTTGCCCATTATGCCCCAGGCACGGGGCAAAATGGGTTTATGAAGCGTTTATTTAAAACTAATACAGATTGAAGAATTTTTAAGTTTATTTACTCTATATCTCTTTAATTAATGCATTTAAAGTTCCTTTAATGAATAAAATTGTTTTGAACATGATAAACATGTTTTGGATGTTTTTATTATCAAAAAACCTTAAAGGGCCCGTTATGCCCCGCCTTCCCTCATGTACGCAGATGACATTGTGCTTTTAGCAGAATCGCCCCAAAGCTTACAACTATAAGCTAGTTGATTTTTGTGGAGTCTGGAAATTAACAGTTAATCTAGAAAAATCAAAAGTAATGATAGTAAGAAATACACAATCAAAACTTAAGTCGAATGAAAAGTGGTTCTTTAATAGTGAGGTCATTGAAATAGTGACAGAATACAAATACCTTGGACTACTTTTAAAACCTAATATGAAGTTAACCCCACATCTTGAAAAAAAAACTGATTGCATAAAAAAGTATGATTAACGCGTCATGGAAATATGTTATGAACAACAAAGATGTACCAACCTCAGCTAAGTACAAGGTTTTTGACGCTGTTATGCGCTCTGTTATGTGCTACGGCTGTCAAACATTGGAATATCAGTCACACGAAGAAGTAGAAAAACTTCAACGTTACTTTCTCAAACGACTTTTCTACTTACCATCCAATATTCCAAACTATGTGCTACAACTAGAAACCGGCCTTCCTGCTCTTTTTATTCATACTCTGAAACTCCATTTTGACTACATTTTGAAAGTACTGGCATATAGACCAAATAGAATTCAATTGTCAATAGCAAAGTACATCATGGATAACAAAGTGGAGTGGATAGGAGAATGGAGACAATGGGAAACGAAGTGTGGAATTGAGCTAAATTTCCAGTATACTAATTTAAACCTACTAAAAGAACAACTCTACGGGTTGTTACAGGCTGTCGACATCTACCAGCGGAATGAAAATTTACAAAAAATGTCATCTTCAATCAACAGAGTCATTTACCCCGATTTAAAACATGACCTCATAAATAACTATTTTAGTGATGAATACAGTACAAGGGAAATTCCGTTTATCTGTAAAGCAAGAAGTGAGCAACTTAATTTAAACGGTTCTCCGTATAAGGGTTCATCCACTACACATTGCATCCTTTGCAATTTGAATTCAAAAGAGGATACTTTTCATTTTTTATCAATATGCCCAGTTTATAAAGAACTTAGAATCCTCTACTTTGGGAAACCTACTCTAACTATGGAGCAAACTTTGACAATTTTAAATGGTGAAAATTGGAAAAATCTATATAATTATCTTGAAAAATCAATCCGTTACAGAGAAATGATTATAACAGAATTTTCTTAATACTTAAATTATGAACGGTACAATTATATATCATGATTTTGTAATTAATATCATATATTTTTGTTGTATATTATTTATTATTATATTATTATTTTTAATAATTGAAATTTTGTTTTAACTAAACTAAAAGTCTTTAAATTACGCTTAACTTTTAATGGGTTCAAATACCCTTTATTTTTGTTTTAGCCAAACCAAAAGCCCTTCAATTTTTTATTCTTGAATCAATTTTTTACTCAACTTAATTTTGTTTTTTGTCAAACTAAAAGCTGTTAATTCTTTTGCCAAAAAAAAATATGTATTAACTATTAAGTAATTTATTTTTGTTTTAGCTAAACTGAAAGCCCTATTTACAACTTTATATAATTTTTGCAATTGTTCATTTACATTTTGTTAAATAGCATACATTTTCCTTGAAAAAATTTGAAAACACATAGTCAATCTGGCAGACGGCATTGCCCCGCCAAAAAACTTTTATTACCAAATTTATATTCAAATCAAATGTAACCGAAATATTGTATGTAACAATTTTAAGTAATAAAAATCATCTATCTATCTATCTATCTAAAGCCTTTGTCATTTCTCAGACTCTAGACCACCTCTGCTCCAAATTTCATTCAAGTCGACTCAGTAGTCGTAGAGCCATTTCAACACAAACGAACGAATAAATAAACAAACAAGCAACCAATCATACATATAAACAGAAAAAAACAATCCTCTTTATAATAGAGTAAGGATTAGTAAATAAAAAATATTTACGATTTCTTTTACACCGGCTTTGCCTTTCCCTGAGTAGATTTTTGAAGCAACAAAATTAAACCCACTTGATTTTTTTCTCCTTTTTCTTACAAAATATATGCCAAATATGAGTTTTGTGCATTCTGGCCAATTCAAGCAAACTTTGAAGGTTTTACTAAGAGAGAAATAAACTAACCGCACATGTTCACGCAATTCATACGCATCTCTATTTTGCATCTTTATGCCAATTGGCGTCCCTTCATCCATGAAACACCTATACGCTCATTCAAAAATGAATCTCTCTCCATTTATTTGCACTTCAATCAGCGAACAGCTCGAAAAATATTTGAAATCAATTCATCACTCGAACAATCACTCCATCTGCACTCGCGCATCAAATCAATTAGCTTTCGGTTTGGATTGCATCGTGAAAATCAAATCCAGTTCTTTGCATCCATTGATCGGTCGTTTTGTGTGTGTGTACAGTTTTTGGAACACACATCTACCTCGCTCTCACTCTCTCTTTTTCCCGTTCACAGACCATTCTTGATGAACGTTAAAAAATTAAAGTCCTGCTCAATATGAAATCGTGAAATGAACAAAAGGATAAAAAAAACAACCCTCGCCGTATAGCCCCACGCTTGACACTCCTTCAAACAACATGAAATTCTTTAACCACTTCAAATGTCTATCCATACAGAGTCCTATAGCTGCGGCACAGAGGTTTAAGAGTGCTACAATTTAGCCCGATGAATATCCATCTCACTGCTTTTGTGCGCGCTTGAATTGTATCTAAACTGTGGGCGTCCTACCGCACAGCAACAGCTAAAGAGTCAAGCTGCAATCCACGCCCGCGATAGATGTACTGATTTGTGCCACAATCACTATGAGAGAAAAGCCTTTTGGCCAGCGAACAGATACGTGCTATATCTGAAAACGCGGATGCATCTATACTGGTATGACACGTCGACGATGAGAGCAAACACCATCACGGGTGAGAGAATTGGCCCCCGACCGCCAGATCAAGCTTAGCATCATCTGGGTTTTTTTTATCAGCTCGTCTCCACGATGAGAATGATGACGATTGATTCCGTCTGTCAGTCCCCTTTGTGCCAGTTTGCATGAGGTTGCATTGAATATTCAATTTTACCAAAAATCCAATCATCTCTAAGGGGGTTTTGATTTCTTTATTTCTGAATGATGTTTGTTGCCAAATTAATTTGTTCTATCTTGTGAAATTTCATGTGGGTGGACTATTTTCTAGAAGCTCACCCAATTTAACTCATTAAACCTTACCAAACCGCTCATACAGATGGTTGAATGGGATGGTTATGTAGACGATGCAACATGGTTGTGGAAATTCAGTGCGAAGGGTTGAGTTGAAAGGAGATATTAATTTAAGTTTTGATGATATTTTCCTTCACTGATATTTTCCTTTACTGATAAAGTGATAACGTATGTAGATATGTAAGCGTTTGATGTTTTGATTAGATCTTCTTCTTCTTCTAGTTGTTTACGAAAGAAGCGATGGTTCCTCCGATTTTTCCCTTTTTCGTACTATTGCAACTTTTCATACCCACGTGATGAACTTTATGATGAATCGAAAACTCAAAAACTGCGACTTAACGCCTTGACTTATCGAACAAAACTACGAAATTGAAACAACTCAGTGATTAAGTGATGACGATTGAAAACTCAATCGTCATCACTCTCACTGTGGAGAGGGGCTCCTAAAAAAAACAACAGGTGATGGTAAGCTTGATCTGGCAGTCGGGGCCCACATGAAAGCAACTAGATTTTTTTTCGGTTTTCTTACTAACGTTGGGAAGTGTACGTTTGGTTTGACTACATCCAATGGAGAGATGCCATCTACGGTTGTGTTCTTGACAGATCAAATCGTTGTTTGAACACCTCAATGACCTTGGCATACCAAGCGCTCATGCAGGTCCTGGGAAAGCTGTCTGAGATCCTTGCAAGTTCATCGGCGATCTCGTTTCAAATTAATCTCTTTTCCAGTTATGCCGTGATGGGACGCAACCGAGACTGAAAAAATTTAGTCTCCCGACCGCGTTCGGAGAGGTTTTGCATTCCTGAACCATTTTCGAGTTAGCTAGACGGTTGAGTAGAGCCACATTGGCTCTACTGACATGACTTGGCTGTCGCTGCAGTCACAAATATTTCTTCCCATCCGGCCATTTGAATATCATACGCCTCCGCTTGGAAGACTGATGTGGATGTGATATCAATTGAATTGAATTTTTTTTTGATGATTTTGAGGATGTGATATCATCACTCGAAACAGACTTCTTCCGTAAATCCATAATACTGAAAACCCACAATCCCGAAAAACGATATGAAATGAAAAATTTGCGCAAAATTTTTACTTCATATCGTTTTTAGAGAAAACCTGTCGAGATTTCAATTTTTCTTTTATATGATACTAGCTGAGCCGCCCGGCGTTGCTCGGGTCTGTAGTTTTAAGGTTCCCGTTCTCGTTCTTCCGCTTCCGTGGGAATATGGGGATGATATATAATCTTTTTTACAGTGAAATTATGTGGCATCCCAGTGCTGAAAGAATTTTTGGAATCTGTTCAATAGTGTCTCAACCCCGATCCTGTGGGAATCTTCGGTTCCCATGGAAATATTGTGAATGAAATATAAGTCTTTGTCACTGAGGGACAATTTAACATCCTAGTGTTGAAAGAATTTCGAAATCAGTCAAGTACCTTTAATGTTCCCGTTCTCGTTCCTGTTTCTGTTCCCGTTACTGATGGACGGGGATAATGTAGCACCCCTGATGATGAAAGAATTTTTGAAATCTGTCCAGTAGTGTCTAATTTTCCGTTCCCAATCCCGTTCCTGTGGGAATATAGAGATCAAACCTTGACCGGAACCATCTCTGGACTAAACTATGTCTATCCTGAAAATTCATAAGAATCCGTTGGTTGATTTAGGAATCTATACCGGACATACATACCTACATACATACATCCTTTTTTATATGTATATAGATATACTAGCTGACCCGCCCCGCACGTAGCTCAGGCCCAAGTTTCCATTCTAGTGGCAGAGTGGAGATCAAATATAGTCTATGTTACTCAGGGGCATTTGAGCACTCTAACGATGACAGAATTTTTGGAATCGGTCCAGTATTTTCCAAGTTCCCTGATTTGTTCCAGTCCCCATTCCGTTCTCGTATGGGGATGAAATATATTCTATGTAACCTAAGAATAACACCGTATTAATGTTTAGTTCCTTTTGATGTAAAAACTGAAGTTGAAATTACTGTTATGGATTTTTTTAGTCAATTTGATATGTTGCAAATGAATTATGTTAAAATTTCGCTTAATCGAATATATTGGATCTTGTATTTGTTAATAAAGACTTTGAAGTAAACTTAGGTAAACTTGAATTTCCAGCTGTAGAAAATAAACAGCATCTTGTTTGCTTATCCATTAATTGTAAACTTATGACTTTTATCCCTCTATCCATTCAAAACATTGTATATTATGATTACAGAAGGGGTAACTTTGATGCAATGAATGAGTTTTTGAATTCAATCAATTGGGCTGCTCTAATTGAAAACCAAGACCTAACTAAATCGTTCTATAACTTCAAATTGAACAAAAATTCTTAATTCTAATCCACCATGGTTTAACAAAAGATTATCAAACCTCAAGAATAGAAAAAGCAAGGCTTATAAAGTATATAAAAAACATAAAAACAGTGTGATATGCCATCAAAATTATTTAAAGGCTTATAAAAGTTTTGATGTGTTAAATAAGTTTTTGTATAGTAAATATGTTTTAACTGCTAAATCACTAGTTAAAAAGAACAGCAAAAATTTTTGGAGCTTTATAAATACTAAAAGAAATAACACAGGTTTGCCAAACTGTATGGAATATACTGGATCCACATCTAGTGACATGCCCACAATATGTAATTTCTTTGCTGATTATTTTGAGTCTGTATATGACCCCATGCAGCCGAATGATCTTCCAGATTTTTCTTCAGCAAATGTGGTTGATATAGATAGCTTTCATTTTAGCGTGGAAGAAGTTATAGAAGCACTAAACGCCATAGATGAAAACAAAAGTGAAGGCCCTGACTGTGTTTCTCCAATGGTTGTAAGAAGATGTGCTGCATCACTCGCTTTACCATTGTGCAAGATTTTCAATGCCTCTCTTAATACTGGACAGTTTTTAGACGAATGAAAAAAGACTTTTATAACTCCGATTTTCAAATCAGGCTTGAAGCAAAAAGTGTGCAATTACCGGCCGATTTGTAAATTATCGGTTATTCCGAAATTGTTTGAGAAGATTGTGTGTGACAAGATTAATTTTCTTACTAAACAAGTCATATCTGACTCACAGCATGGATTCGTTCAAGGAAGATCTACAGCCACAAATCTTACGATTTTATGTGACTCAGTTATAAATGGTTTTGTAAAGGGTTGTCAGACTGATATTATATTCACTGATTTTGCCAAGGCGTTTGATAGGGTAAATCATGAAATTTTACTATACAAACTGTCTAAAATAGGATTCTGTTCAAATTTTTTAAAATGGATTTGTTCATATCTTTTAAATCGACTGCAATACGTTAAGATAGGTAAATTTATGTCAAGATGTATTAAGGTTACTTCAGGAGTTCCACAAGGAAGTCACATTGGCCCATTGTTGTTCAATCTATTCATAAATGATATACCAGATATTTTCCAGCATTCTAAACATTTATTGTATGCAGATTTTCTAAAAATATTTAAATATATAAACACAGTCCATGACTGTCTTTTGCTCCAGCAAGGCCTACTAAAGCCTGCTGACTCAACTTTTTCTAAATGTGTCGAAATGTGAAAGTTTTATATGTTGCATTAAAAAGTCGTATATAGCTTTTGATTACTCTATCAATAGTATAACACTAGAAAAGGTTAGTCAAAAAAAGGACGTAGGAGTTATTTTAGAGCCCAAATTATCTTTCACACTTCACATTGATTACATAGTCAATAAAGCCTATAAGATGCTAGGTTTTATTAAACGGAATGCAAAAGAGTTCTCAGATCCTTTTACACTGAAAATGCTTTATGTAGCACTAGTTAGGTCTATTCTTGAATATTGTTCCGTGGTATTGAATCCATGTAATAATACACATTCTTATAGAATAGAGAAAATTCAAAAAAGCTTTACGAGATATGCTTTTAATAAGCTAAACTGGCATATTAAAAGGCCACCATATAATGTCAGGTGCCTACTTTTCGACTTAGGAGCACTTGAGATTAGAAGGAAATATTTTTCAATTATGATAATATCAGATGTCATTAAAGCCCATATAATTTGCCCAAACTTGCTAGAGCGAATAGACTTTTATTCTCCCAGTAGGTGTCTCCCTTGACGTTTTCATTTCCGGGAAACATTCATGCCTACTAATTATGGTAGGAATGGACCAATAGCTCGTTGCATCAAAGAAACTAACGAAGTAGCCGATCTAATTGACATTTTCAAATATTGTTCTAGATATTCTTTCAAGAAAAATGTTTTGTTAGAATTGCAAACGCTCTAATATATATTTTTTTTTTTTTTTTAATTTATTATTTATACTTTTACTATTACTACTATCTTATATACTATATTATTTTTTTGTAATCTAAATGAGAATATAAATCTCTACTTGGTGAAATAAACAAATAAACAATAAACAATATTTTATGGTGAAACCCGTATTGAAATCAGAACAGTGGTTTATGAATTCCCGTTCCCGTTCCCAATCCCGATCTTGTGGGAATTTAGTGATAAAATATAGTCCTTGGTACTCAGGGGCAATGCAGCACTCCAGCGGCGAAAGAACTTTTGGAATCAGTCTAGTATTTTTCAAGTTCCCGGTTATGTTTCCGTTCCCGAGAGAATATGAAAAGGAAATCTAGCCTAAGATGTTATTTCTCAGGTTCTATTCCATTTTTGTGTTCCAAATTTCATTCAAATTGGATCAATAGTTAATAAAACACCGCGCGCTCTCGTTAACGTTTACATTCCCGTTCCCGAGTACTTTTGAGGCTATATAAATCGAATACATAACTATAGTCAGCGATTTACTGTAAAAAAAAATTGCAGTAATTTATTTTCAGATCAAAGAAGAATGCAGAATCCAGAATCACAGAAGCACTACGCACAACTTCATTTTGTCGTGCTCGCAGTTATTGTGTCTGATGGGCATGAACTCGTTGCATTCTTAACCCATCCACTCCATTTCCACTCACTATAGAACGTATTTGTGACATACTAATACGACTATTTTCGTTATATGTCTCTCGCTGGTCATCAGTGCGGTTAGCACGTGATGTTTTTCTTCGCACATTTGATTTTCTATCTACTTCTACATAAATTATAAAGCTACGCACGCAGGGCGGGTCAGCTAGTGAGATTTTGAATTACTTGTGAAAGTCTAGGAAATATATGAAAATTTTCTGGATTATAGTAAAAGTAACACTTTAAATAAAAAAAAATTTAATCTTTGTGCTTGCCATACCCGGCAAAAATTAAAATAAAAGAATTCTTAGAAACAAACAATCTAATAATCATATTATTTGTTATTTATTTTTTTAACTTCTCATTATCAAAACAAAAAACAAAAATATTGTTTTATTTAATTTTTTATTCATTACAGTTAAGATTAAAAAAATTCTTACTTTTACTTTATTTCAATTCCTTTTTTTCACATAAACTTACCTTTTAAACCTTCCCTAGACCTCCACGAATATTTCAAGACCAAGGTAAGATAAATCCTTTGAGCCGTTCTCGAGTTTTACCCAGACTAACGAACAGCAATTTATTTTTATATATACATATATGCAGATAGATAGATGGCTAGATTATAATATGTTTTATAAAGTTTGATCTGGAGGGAAGAACAAATCAGAGTAAAGAACACTATTGAAAAAAATTATTTTAAGTCAAGAAATAAAAACTAAGAGACGGTATCTATTAAAAGAAAAACAAATAACAAAAATTTATAGTGAACTAAGTCAGCGGTCTTAATTATAATTGATGAAATAAATTTGTTTTATTTTTAAAAAAATGATTTTTTCGCGATTTTGGACATTCGGGATTGCTGTTTTCGGGATTATGTACTCTCGGGAAAAGTTTGTTTTGGGATTTTGGCCTTTCGGGGACAGTTATTTCGGGATTGTGTCCGTCTCCGGTTTTTGAACCATCAGCGAAGATTCCTTAACAATCCTTTCCTGGCTCAGATTCTAGAGTGGACCAGTTCTGAACCAAAGGAAAATTGACTGCATTTTTGACGCAGTTTGAGCCTTGAGATCATCGTGTCGGACAGCATATCCATTAGTCAAAAGATATGCTGCTTGCGAGTTCTTCAAAGCACCAGTGAAAGAAATGGTGTTGAGACTTGAGAGTACACCCTACGATGCAGGTATCAAGGGATTCACGAGAGCAGCTCACGGTGTGCTTTTTTTTTTTTTTTAATAAAAAGAGGAGGCTTATATGACAATCTGGATAACTCAGACCTAATATCCAGTCCATTGTACTACCAGAGTAGCAGCCTTCCCTTTTTTTGTGTTGCAGTAGTTGGAAATAAGTTGTTAGTAATTTCACATATATAACCTCAAGGGCGGCGGGCGTCCATATGAAACTGGGAGGATGAAAGAAAAGTAGATGCCCAGAGCGGATCACGGTGTGCTAGAGAAGGCCTTAGTACAGCCAAGACATTATTGTTCTTTAAAATTTAGCGAACGAAGCAATAACGTATTTACTCGAGAGCTCGTTCCACCAAAACACTGGCGCATAGGATGATAAAGCCGCTTCTTGCCAGTAGCAGAAGCAGGCAGCGGCTGGCAGCCTGGTCACACACAGCTGCAGAAAACCATACAAAAATTTGTTTTTGAACATTATTTCTAACTTTTAAACTTATGTAGGTATGATATTTGACACAAATTTCAAATGAACAATTACTAAATAGAATGCGTATCAGTATTTTTTTATTTTGTCAGCCGCTGCTAGCAGCCAGAAGTTGAACATGTTCAACTTTGCCAAACGCTGCTAATTACTCGCCGGCTGGTGAATTTCGTGGTCACACAAAGCTGACCAGCCAGCGGCTGGCAGTAGCGGCTACTCGATTCGCCGCTGGCAACCAGCAGTGTGTGACCCATGCTTAAGATAATGTCAAGTCAATCACTTCCCGCCTTCTTGTCGTAACAAAGGTTAGCCTATTGCCAACACTGTCAATGTCTAAGCTATAAAATTGTTTCACCTTACGAATTCTCAGCTGCTGTGGGGATTCTAGGGGAGAATATGAGGATGAAAATCATTCTGGGAAAGTTCTTTAGTACCATAGGTTTCTAAGTAGCACATAAGCCAAACACATTGATTGCCTTATCGCAAGAGAAGCTAGTCCGTTTGCAGCCCTAAAAATACCACAATTTTGGATTGAACTATTATCCTTAGAAAATCACTGATTATTATTTCTTATTTCTCCCAATTCGAATGAATAACGAGCCATGTTCTCCTACCGTTCGAGTCACTGTATAGTTGTGGAGTGTGGTAACACAATCATAAATTTACTCACGGCCGCAGGAGTATAACACTCTATATGGTGTATGGAACAATAAAATTTTGCTTTACTAAGCTAACAGTGAATATGGGTTATTTCTGGTCCTTATAAAGGATATCAACTTAGCACGCATCGTGAACACACGTCGTCGTCGTCGTCGTTTTCGATGTCGTTGTCGTTGCCGTTCACGCCCGCCTCTGCATACGTCGTGCTCGAATGTTGTATTGTTGGGATTTTCAGTGGTAAAAAATCATAAAACACAAACGATAATATCACTGGGTCGTGTACAAAAAAAAATAAAATAAAATATAAAAAAAAAATAACGGTAAGTCATTTGTGTTTTACTTTTCCGAAATAAATACCGTTACTTTTGGGGTAATCAATTTTATACGGAAGTATGAATCTTTTATGCACGTCGGTTTTTACAATAGGGAGGGATACAGCGATTAATCATCATTCCTATGTGAGCATTGAAGGTGGTGTGTGCAGAAATGTATTTGTATGCAAAACTGAAATTAAGTCTCACACTCTTTTGCTATTCATCGGCTCAGAACAGCAGAACGGAACTCTGAAAATTAAATGCGTTAACATTTAATGGGAAATAAATAAGACTTTATTGTTGGGGAAAACAAAACGTTTTATTGCACATAGTTCGGATTTTAAGGATTTATATTTATGTGCCTTATTTATTAGAGCCTATAACGAGGTTATTTATAGTCAAGGAGCTGCTTAAGATTGAGGTTTCAGGGAACAACATATTTATACACTCGGACCATACAAACAATTTTTTTTATTTTAACTTTGTTTATGTGTCTGTTTGGCACCGCATCAAGCAACAACCACAAAATGAACTCAAACAAATCTTTTTTATTTTGCAGATCGTGTTATGTCGAACGGAGGTTCCCATAACAGAATACGTGCAGCCGGAGAATTAGCAAACGCCCCAGACTGCTGCAAATCAGATATTACCGCCTTCCAAGAAGTGCGATGATAACGAAAACAGTTCTTATTTGGGTGCGGATTTATCGTTGGATTCAATCTCAGGAGTATGGTTAACAGTCAAAATCAACTTAATGACGAATCAGGGTTTAGTTAGCCGACATTAGTCTTTAGTACTCATATGCTCTACAGAATTGAAAGACTATGATTTTGAGACTGTTTTTATGAGCTCCCCGTTCCCCGATAAAAGAGAAGAACAGTGCCTTAGTAATGACGTGCAAATCGTCCTTGGAGATTTTAACCCAAAACCAGAGAAATAGCACATTTTTGGAGACACAATTGGTAACCATAGTATGCATGTCAAAACCTCCGAAAACCGGACTGGTGCGGGGCTAAATCATGTTGTTAGTAGTACACACTTCGCGCATCTCAAATTTCGTAAAGTGACATGGCGATCCTTAAATCAATTAAATTGACCATTTTACAAGCAACACAAGACAGTCATCCAGTGTTATTGGTATCTGAACTTTTGAGGGATCAACTTTGACTGAAACAACTTCCTTGTTTTAGCTAAATACGAATGAGGATATCCTTTCACGACCAGCGCAAAGTAACGCTCTGAAACGATATGACGTCGGAAAGCTACAATCACAGGAAATAGCCAATGTCTTCCCAATTTAGTGTACCTGTGTTTGAATCCTATGCCGTCAGCATTAAGCATTGAAGACCAGTGGCAGCAATGCCAACAATCCATCAGAACCGCTGCTTCTGAGGTTCTGGGTCTTACCCGAATCCCAAATCGAAACCCATGAAATAGAACACGAAATGCCTTTGACCAATGCAACGCAATTTGCAAAGAGAAACCAAGGAAAGAACACCGAATTCTCATAAAAAAAACAGCTGGAGAAGCGCTCGATTGAAGATATTGAGACATGCCATGATAAATTAGTGAGATTATCAAAAGATAAAAAGATCATGTCACGGTCGCGCGTCACGGTGGCAAGCCCCTAACTAAAGCCTGTACAAACTAGCAGAGAAACGCATAATGACAGTGTCGTAATCGCTACTGATTATCTGGTAAGATCACTTCTTCTGACTGTTTTAAAGAGAGATGGCATAGATTCTTCTGACAGGCTGAATGCCCTATTCAACTAGGACGATGATCAAGAATGTAGTTCTTCCGACCTAAAGGAAGCTAAGCTTGTCGTATTAGCTTCAGTCAAATAAGGCTACAAGTATAAATGGTTTTTTAGCGGAGCTCTTCAAGGCAGCTGGTGATTAGTTGGAAAGGAGCATGCACCAGCTGATCTGCATGATATACCGGATGAATGGAACCTAACTATCGTATGTTCGACCCTAAAATAAAAAACCTCACAACTGTGCTAATTATGGAAGAAAAATCGTCTTTACTTGTGAATGTCTGAGTCCCCACGTCAACGATTTGATATGTCTTCTTAGACCAGAAAAGTTCACAGTCGAAAAATGTTCACACTGCGGCAGATTTTAGAAACATCCCAAAAATAAAAAATCGACAGACAAAATTTTGTAAACTGGAGGTAGATATGATATATGTATGTACAATGTACATACATATGATTGTACATAATGACCAGTCGTAACAATGTTGGACTAAGAATGCCAAAAAGGAAGCTTCTTAGACGCCATCGTTTGATGTTTTTAACCTTTTCTTTTAGGATTTCGTATACATATGTATACATGTAAAGGGTGATTTCTTTTCGGTCCCATCGTGAAATTTTGTTGGAAAAACCAAAAAAAAAATCCCTGGAAGTTTGAGCCCTCAATATTAATTTTAAGTGCTCGACCAAGAGGTGTAAAGATTTCCAATTGAAAATACACGGCAACTCTGATTTTTTATTTTTAAATTTCTATAGCTCAGCGGCATTTTAAGGAATCACTTTTACCGAAGGTTGTTTTTTCTCAAAATTGAACGTTCTACAAAAGTGTCCATTGGTCCAAAGTTGCAACTTATACCGGCGAGGAAGTAGGTACGGGCCACTAAACCTGATTTTTCCAAAAAATTCGCTCTTTTGGCAGTTATCTCGTAAATAACAAGTGCTACGGAAAAATTATGGAAGTCAAACTTGTAGAGAATTCAATTTCCTACTAAAAAATTGTAGATATCAATATTACGCGAGATATTAAGCCCTGAAATGATTTTTCAGTGAAGTTTTTTCGGATCATTGATTCAAACTTATTAAAATCTTCTTTTCTTTCAAGGCTTAATACTTAAGTGAAAAATTAAAATTTCGAAAAAAAACCCTCGACATTATCTGGTGAAAACTACAGATGACCCAGAGGCACGCCCGAATAATTGCTGCCATTGCCGTATTTTAAAATATTTCTTTGTGAAAATTTTACACAAAATTCTTTAAATGTCACTATTTAATGTGTTATTGGTTTTAATAAAGAAATTCAAACTAATTCTCCACAAAAAAATTCGCAAAAACATACCTTTTTATTTTAAACGAATAAACGTTGAATGAATGAATGAATATTTGGGTTTTGTATTATACCTTGACCTGTTTAGATCTATTGTACCCCCTACTTCTTAAGTGGTATTCCTTAATTAAAGTACTTCATTCAGATAAGTTCCTCTGATGAAACTTAGTATCTGGGTTACGCTTAGGAGTTTTAGCTCCCTCTCCTCTACATAGTAGGATCCTAGGTACTTCTTTCGTTAGTGTGTTAGAGCTTCGCAGTCACCTAAGAGGTGGTCAGGAGACTCTTCCTGTTCGTTGCAAAATCTGCATTGGTCGTCGCTCTCTATGCCTAGTACTTTTAGGTGTTTTCTTAGTCTGCAGTGTCCGGTTAAAAACCCGGCTAGCATTCTTACGTTGTTTCTATTAAGTTTTATCACGTCTCTGTAACGTTTTTTGTTCAAAGTGCCAAGTAGAAGTTTGGCTTGGCGCATCTTGGGGAGGTCATTCCAGTGTTTAGCTCTGTTGTCTTCCTCCGCATAGACTTCTGCTTGGAATATGCTTGACATTCTTCCCATAGGTACTGAAATTTTTGTTCTTGGCCCAAAAATTCCTGCTCCAGTTCCCTCAGTTGTTCTTGAGCCATCTGTATACCATTTTATTCCATGGGTCTTAATTGAGTAAGTCTCTTTTTCACTTTGCCATGCCTTTTTGTTACTTAACTCAACGTCGAATAGCTTATCGAATTTGAATTCCTTGGTTTTGCTATCCCGAGGGCAGTCAATGAGTGGTAACTTGTTCGATATTATGCTCTTTTCGCTAGATTTCAGGACACACTCAGTCTCTTTGGCAAATCTAGCTATCGTTGCGTTTGAGATGCTTCTTATTACAAGGTGCATAGGTGTCAGATTTAGCAGTACTTCCAAAGCCGCAGTTGGACAGCTTCTCATTGCTCTTGATATGCATATGCACGCAAGTCTTTGTACTTTTTCTAATGCTTTTCTAGCGGTCACCTGGTCAGTTCTCTTGTTCCAGACGACCGCTCCATAGGTAAGGACCGGTCTTACCATCATTAGGTACATCCACGGAATAATGCTCGGTTTACAACCCCATGATCTCCCTGCTATTCTTTTGCATATCATTAGGGTTTTCTTAGCCTTTTCAGTTGCTGCTTCTACTTGCTTCTTCTAGAATAAACGTTACAGTAGGATCAGTGTATCCAAGTGAATGGTAAAAGCATTCACAGTTGTACTCAACATGGAAATTAAGACTTAACAAGACAAATTATTTTTGCATGGGTATGACAAATTATTAGATTTAAATTGTTGAACTGTTTTTACAAAGTTGAAAGCTTACTATTGTATTATTTCTAAAGGCTTCGAACGCCGACGGGTGCTAAAAAAGTTGGCTTCACCCGTTACTAAATACTTAAAGCGAATTTGCAGAAGGTCCGGCGTTGTAATCATATTCTTTTCTACGTCTGTTGGAGATTTTCAAAATATTGACTGCAACAGCGATACATGGTTACACTACCAGATAGCAGCCAACTTTCGATATAGTTTTCCAGATGTTCGAAGAAAAGCATGAAAACGATGTCATGATAAGGAGCTTTTAACATGTCTGCTCTGAGTACCTGTCACCTGACTCGAGAAAATCCAGGGCAGAGGAACTCCTCAGTGTCGTGAGTCTATACATGATTTACAGAGTGTGGTATTCAGTATTAACACATTTAAAGGCCTGGCAGAAGAGAAGTGCCCCGTGGCAATGACAACATATGCTTTCTACATTCTTTTTCTGCACCGGCAAGCAAAAATATTGCATTTTCCTTATTAACGTTGAGAAGCTTACTAGTCTAGCCTAGTTTTTCAGCATCCAACCAAGGTTGTGCTCCTGACAGATCCAATCGTCGATATCACTGAGAACTTTGCCAGACTAAACGCTGCGCTCGTTTAAGTCCCGAGAAATCGTCTTAGATCATTGCCTTACAAGTTCTTAGCCGATCTCGTTTCCAGCTATGCCGACCTAGCCTGGGACACAAAAAAGTCTTCCGACCGAATTCCGAGAGGTCTTGCAGTCCTGAATAACATTCGAAGTAGTAAGAGCGTTGAGAAAGCCTTAAGCACAGCTTGGGTGTTGCTACAGACACACACGAATACGAACTTTAATTTCATGTGGTTAAAATTCACCGTCCGTAAGCATATCATTCACTATTGTTTTATTTATAGAAGCCCCAATTTAGATAGCAATTCAACCTCTAACGAGTTTGATGCGCTATCTGACTCCATAATAGGAATTGTTTCCCTTTACCCTCACACTGAAATCGCAATTGCGGGCGATTTCAATGTACACAATTCTGGTTGGCTTCGACATTCTGGCCAGACAACACCCGAAGGAAAATGTGTTGAGATCTTCGCTGAGTTTAACGAATTAACTCAACTTGTTGATGAGCCCACTCGGGTTCCAGATATTGAAGGCCATGCGGCCAACACTCTTGACCTATTTCTTACTTCTCATCCCGAGTTTGTAGTTGGTGTAGTATCATCTCCTCTAGGCAAATCGGACCATTGTGTCATGTCGGTAGATTTCGTTTTCCGTCACGGTAAAAAAAGATAAAGTCCCTAAAAAAATTGTGTTGCAATATGAGAAAGCCAATTGGGACGGCCTGAATAATTTCTTTCGAAATTTCAATTGGTCATTGTGCTTTCTCGACGAAAACGTTGATGCATCAGCTGATATGATATCTAACGTAATTCTCAACGGCATGAGAAATTTTGTTCCTCACAGAAAAAAAAGTATCATCCCCAAGAGAATTCGTGGTTTGATTTAAACTGTAAAGAGGCGATTAGGGATAGAGAAAGTAGTTTTCGAAAATTCAAAGACAACCCTACAGTAGAAAACCGAAATTTGTTCAAATGGGCCAGAATTATCTGTAATGCTCAAATACAAAAGCAAAATTTTTGCATGACCAAAAAGTAAGGCAAAAAATACTATTGTGTCCTAAAGGAAGCAAAAACTTTTGGTCTTTTGCGAAGAACATTAAGAGCTCGACCACGTCATCGGTCCCAACGCTTGTTTTCAATGACTCTCCGTACGTCAGCTCCATCGATAAAGCCAATTTGCTAGCAGCTCAATTTGCTGCAAACTCGACACTACCTGATAGCATATTGGCTCCACCTGAGCTTGAGTCTGTAGATTCTGTGATGAAGCAGATATTTTCGATCGGTTGCGAAAGTCCTTAAAGATCTCAACATACATAAATCCGCTGGTCCAGATAGTATCCCCACCGTTATTCTGAAGAGGTGTTCTTCTACGCTGGCAAAACCGCTGCGTAAACTTTTCCATCTTTCCTATTCTGCTGGGATTTTTCCGAGCAGATGGAAAACTGCATTTGTCCAGCCGGTCCCTAAAAAAGGCGAATCTTCCTCCCCTTCCAATTACCGTCCAATAGCAATAACGTCCCTTCTTTCCAAGGTCATGGAAACGTTGATAAGCCGTCAACTTATGAAATATCTTGAAGAACGAAAGTTCCTTAATGACCGTCAGTACGGCTTTCGTAGCAAAAGGTCCACTGGTGGTTTGATGGCTTATCTCACCGAAAAGTTGAACCAATTGCATTGTTTTTGGAGAAAGTAAGATTATTGCGCTTGATATTTCTAAAGCATTTGATAGAGTTTGGCATCAGGCTTTTTTATCGAAAATGCGTGCTTTTGGTATCGATGAGTCTCTTCTTCGTTGGATTAGAAATAACCTTTCCGACCGTTCAATACAAGTTGTGTTGGATGGCTTCAAGTCTGATACCCACTTAATAAATGCTGGTGTGCCCCAGGGCTCCGTTTTGTCTCCGACTCTTTTCCTCATTTTCATAAATGATCTCTTGTCTGAAGCTTCTAATCCGAATAACTGTTTTGCTGACGACTCGACCCTCAGCTTTGCATGGGGTCTTTTGAACCGAGTAGAATTCAATGCTTCGAAAACTCAATGCTGTCTCTTGTCGTTGAAGCTTAACATTCCCACATTATCCGTGAATGGTACCTGCATCGAAGAAACCGAAAAGCTGTCAGTACTTGGTATGTGTGTAAACGATGATCTTCGTTGGAATGACAACATATTTGAAGTCGGCAAAAACGCTGCTAAATGCTTAGGTTTCTTAAGACGATGCATGAAGTTCTTCACCCCTTCTGATCTGGCTACAATTTACAAGGACTTCATCCGCCCAAAACTGGAGTGACGGAGTGGAGGACGTGCATCGATGTCTCCTTTCAAATCCTCTTATATTTTCCTAAATGCTCGCACTGTGTTTATAACATTATAAGTTTAGTCATAACCCCTTGATGTGCGCGCTTATTATAAAAAAAAAAAAAAAAAACACACACACATCAGATTTTTCTAGCCTTCTGGGTGCTAAATCGGCGATCATTGATGTCAGCAAGTCTACAAGTGTGCTCAAGTCACTGTTGCCACTTTACACCGTACCAGACCGATTTGTTTCCGAAAAAATAGCTTTTTTAAGCAAAGTCTAAATGAACTTATTTGTATTATCATCCGAGTTAAGGTTTTTTTAAATGCTCCACAAAAGTTCCAGTGGTAAGAATATTTACGGAGCAGATATGTTTCTGTGTGTGCTTCTGTGCTGAAACTTTGAAATTGCCAACTTTGGGGATTGAGTGAAAAACTGTCGGAGAAGTACAGGTAGATTCCAAATGAACCTGAGGAATACGTTATTAATATACCATTGATCTATCCAATCTAACCTTCAAAAATGAATCTCGGTGTATTAATGAATGCATTGCCTGTAGTTTGTGGTTATTTCTATAATATAAAATATAAATAAGATCTTAAATTCCCAGGCTTATTTCAATTTAAAACTGCTTTCATCAACTTAATTCTTCTCAGCTTTCACAAAACTCATTGCCTTAACCCATTTATTCATCCGACGAAATGTTTTCCCAATATACGGTGTGTGTATTTCAATAATTTAACATTTGTCCGTAACCATATGTTGTTGTTTTCTCTCCACCACAATATTCATAAGAAACAAAATATAGAATTTATCAGATGACAAGCGTCATCTGTTTTTTAAATTCCACAACCCAAACCAGATCCTCTTGAAGTGCACACCAGAAACAAGCATTAAATTCAAGTTATTTCATATGCTAATTCCTTCAAGGATGTGAAGTTGAGAAACAAATTTGAAGGATGGACGCGATGAGATACAAGTAAATTTGTATTATCCATGTCTCTTACACGAATTGATCGCTTGTCAATTGTATCCACATACATAGCTACATACCTACTCACTGCCCTAAGGAGTGAATAAATTTGTTTCGTTGGGATATTGAGATGAATTCTGTGAGAAAGTTTAACATGTTCAGAGCTAGTTAAATGGAAATGAACTTTATTTGATAGGAAACATGTTCTTGTTCTTCTTTTTCATTTCGGATTAGAAGGGCTCTGTTGCTTGAAGGGAGAAACGACATTCACACCAAAATGTATTTATCTTCAAAACATACAAATATTAAGTTCTTACAAAGGACGGCAGTTTCAAACTCATTAGTCAGATAAGTCTATGGAAAAAACAAGGTTATTCTAGAACAAATTTCAACTACAAAAAAATGATTCACATTAAAACTTGACAACATGTGTGGTTTCGATTAAATAATTGGACTTTCTATTTAGTGATCGTTTCAAAATTTGCAATAGTAAACGATTAAGTTGAAATTTAGGAATGTAAACATATGAAAGTACTAGCTGTGCCCACGACTTCGTCCGCGTGGAATAGTGACTTTCGGCAGCATTTTTAATTTTTTAAGCTACTTATTTTGCAAATAAGACACAACAATACGTTTTAGTAAACTATTGTTATATTTTATTTGAGTACATTTTTGCACACGACGTTCTTACTTTTTCCATCTTTTGTCAAATAAAATGGTTTTGCGAGTTTGATACATTCTTTTAAACTAAAATGACTTATTAGTGGGAATTAAAGAAATACGGGAAATCAATAGTTTTCTCCATTCGCTGTTCCAGATTCCAGTCATTATTAACAGATTAACACTTATATAATGCCGCATCCCAGATGTGTAATTTGTAGCTGTGTACAATTCTGGATTACTCATTATTGGCACTGGAACACCAACTTGCAGCCACTCCTGATAATTCTAAGGAATTGAGAAACTCTATGGGGTATGATGTTACTTGCTCAGTGTCCATAATATTGTCTTCTGATTGATATTCGACAACATCCCCCAATACGTCTAACATAATTTATTAGTTAATATGGTTAACTATCTCATTAGTCGGCGCCAAAATCGACTTTTCACACAGTCATAACCTATTGCCAATATTTGTTTGGAGATCAAGATAGATATTTCTTCTCAGGTCAACTGTGCAATCGGCAATATGACAGAAATCACCACACGGTGAAAGAACTTTCGAAATCGGTACCGTAGCTTCTAAGTTCCCGTATACGTTCCCGTTCCCGTGGGAATTTAGGGATAAAATAAATAGCCTATGTCCTTCCTCAGATTCTAGACTATCTCTGTTCAAAATTTCATATCAATAAGTTCAGTAATTTTGGCGGGAGACGGTAACATAGAAGGTCGGACAGACAGAGTGACTTTCACATTTATAATATTAGTTAGGATTTTTCTTAAGATTTGAGTTTGAAATTATGATTTAACTTTACAGTAAGAGAAACAAGATTTATCCAAACAAAAAAATGGCTAGTTGGTAGACAACCATTTGAACAGGAACTTAAGTTTTTGCCTTTTATAAGCTTCTTCGCATATACCACAGCTGAGATCTAAAATATTACACATATGAGAATGACCTAACTGTCAATGTCAGAACAGTCAGTATAAAAATAAAACTTCTATCACTACTCCATGTTAAAGTTCGCTAACGAAGAACATTTAAGAAGAATTAAAATTTATTACCAAAATTCTGAGTTGGCTACGGAAGGGCGTCAACGATAATTAAAACATTTTCAACGATGAAGCGCATTTTTGACTGCGAATGACAAAATACAACCTGTACTCGGTAAGGCTATTTTACCTATTAATTTACCATGTATAAAACATGTATTCAACACCATTTTTATGACTTGAATTTTTCCAAACCAATGGAAAATTGCCAAAATTATTCCGATTCCTAAGAATCGTTTAGGTAACGTGTTCACTCCCATCGCTATTCTTCCTTTCATGTCCAAAGTTTTCGAAAGAGCTGTACAAAAACCGATAGGAGCACACCTTATAGTACATAACATTTTGTCTCCAATGCAGTCTGACTTCCGTTTGAAGCATAGCTGCACCACTGCCATAAAAAACATTGTTGACGATATGAGACACACGTTGGATGAAGACCAAGTAATTTTTCTAGTTCTTTTGGATTTCTCTAAAGCTTTTGACACTATCAACCATTCTATCCTTTATGCTAAACTTTCAAGGCTTTCTAAATTTTCTTCCTCTGCTGTTAATCCTTATCGTCCAATCTTAGTGAAAGATTGACAAGCAGTTGTTGACGGTAGTTTTACATCTTATCTCTTACCCACTGTAAGAGGAGTTCCACAAGAATCAATATTAGGACCCCAACTGTTTTCTTTTTATATAAACGAGCTGTCTTCCCTTATCTCATCATCATCAATTCAAATGCACGCAGATGACGTCCAATTGCTAAAAAGTTGTCCATTAGGACTCATCGAGGACTGTGCTAATACTAGCCGTATTTTATTATTGATCTGATCTGGATTAGATCATGGGTTTATTAGCGTTACAACAACAAAGCGAGATCCTGCTCTTTGGTTGGATCAATTTTTGTGATCTAAAAGTTAGTTCTTCTATTTCACACAAGAGGAGATTTTCCATTGGAAACGTTGGTTGGTATCATTCCCACTTTTTCCATTAACAACAGTATTGCCTCATGAACGTTTTTATCTTTGTGAAATAAAATATGTTTTATATAGAAAGCGAGAAGCTTCACATTTATTCATTTTTGTATAATTCATGACATAATGAAAAAGTTTTACGAAACAAAACATATGTTCGTGAAATTAATAAGAATAAGTGCAAAAAAATGTATATTTTACAAAATGCATGAGTATCATTTTTCCCTAAAAAAGAATTCAAAAAAATTGCCATTGAAAAAAAGCTCGTAGGGCAATTCTGCAACTCTTTCGAAATGCCATTTGAAGGAACGAAGCTTCTTCTTCAACCAGCTTCCAACTGGAAATAATAAAAAATATGTTGATCAAAGCTGTTTTAATATCCAGATCCGATCCTGATTGGATCATTGTGATAATAAAACGTAGCTACTATCAACATGGATCTGGAAAAGATCTCACTTTGGTCTAATAGAAATGGACTGTTTTTAAATCCAATGAAGTCCAAATGTCTTGTAGTTAGCAGAACCCCCTTGAGTCATTCTTATTTTCCAGTCATTAAAAAAAAAAAACTAAAAAACAACTAAAAACTCATCAGTCATAAAACTCAACGACTCTGCAATTGAATACGTTGATTCTGCTAAGAATTTGGGAATGCTACTTAATCGAACCTTAACTTGGGATAAACACATTAATGCATCAGTGGGGAAATCCTATATTGTGCTTCGTATGTTATGGGCCTCACAATTTTTCACATCTTTAAAAATTCAACTAATGCTGGCTAAAACACTGGTTCTACCAGTCTTAACATTTGGGTGCGAAATCTTTTGTGACTGCGATGCGGTTAGTAGGAGGAAGCTAAATGTTACATATAATACCACTGCCAGATAAATATATGTATATTGTATATGGACTGAGAAGATACGACCGTGTTTCTCATTTTCCAAGGCAAATTTGTACTATTTCTCTCGACCACCTATTATGCTGTGGAACTCTTATATTGCTCCTCAACGTAATCCAGACACATCAACCTCGGTATCTAAACGGCAGTTTTTCGTTAATGCCACTCGACCATGGAATGCTCTACCTCGGCATCTCAAGACCCTGGGGAGCGAAGTAAAGTTCCGGAAAGAATTACTTAATCATTTCCAGTTTAACTAAATCATAATAAATAAATGAAGACCATATAAATTTCCTTCTTCTATTGCTTTTCCTATGAATTTATTCAATTCATTAATTACAAAAATTTATTTTTAATGAAGCTTTCTTCTTTCTTTTTTTTACAAACTTATGAAGTTGTAAACTAAACACTTGAACTTTTAATTTTGATTTTAAAAATCAACACTCCAAGAAAACAATAAGTTCTTTTATTAATTTCTTTTTTCAATAAAGTTGTAAACTAACTAATAAGATATTGTATCTTACTGTTTAAGCATAACAATTGAATAAAGTAAAAAAAATAAACAATAAAATAAAAATTTGTGTTCCCTTAGAAATTTCACAAAGTCTGCAAAGAACAACTGTATGGTGTTTTCATGCCGGTGTTGCCACCGGCAGGTTTTTGTGGTCGCCAAAAATAACCTTCAAGGCAAAGTCAGTAAAAATCATTGGAAAAACATGATGCCTGGTTGTTTCTTTGGTTTATTACATTTTAGTGTTTCAACAAGACACACCTAAAGTCACACAGCAATTGACAATTAACTGACTGAAAACTAGATGGCCCGTCCGACTGGTTTCTTAGCGAAAGTAAATACAAAAAATTGAACTGGGTATTTTTTCCATAGATATACATATACAGCTTTGGTCAAAAGTATTAAGGCACTCGAAACTCTTGATCCTATTCTTCGAAGCTAAGTACAGCAGCTTTCGAAAAAAAAACAAAAAGGAAGGCCCAAAAACACACTGTAGCATCCAACGAGATGATCAAAAAAAAAATTGGCACAACGATTAGCCTCGCGATGCGTACTCTTCTAGCAATGCCCATGTCACATTAAAGCTCATACAGCTCGCTGTTGTATCTTCTTCTCCACACATTGTCTTCGCATATGGGACCAAAGATCGTTCGTAGTATTTTTCTTTCGAAAGGACCAAGGGTTTCCTAATCCGGGATGAGCAAGGTCTTATTACGAGTTACCTTAGTTTTTCTCGAGAGGTTTTTATTTCTCGTTTGCCATCTTTACTCGAAGCAGGAGCGATTGGCTTAAGTAGTTCTCCGTTCGATAACCGCACTGATGTTATTTTCCGTGTAGGTATATAGCGGAAGCTAGACGAAGTCCCCTACTACCCCAAAGTTATGTCTGGGTATAATAAATCGAAATATGAAAATAAAAAATATGAAAGTGTGTGCAAGGGTTCAGTCCTATACTGATGTTTCATCAAGTGCCGCCGTATTGCCCTTACTCCAATTAATTAATTTAATTAATTCTAATTAATAACACCACCCCGAAATATCATTCCTTCTAGACATACAAATCATCGCTCGATGCAGTTCTCATATTCCACCTTTTAAGGATATAAATATAATATGCAAGTTATGTCCTATTAGAGGCAAGGGCAACACGACACCTACTCGACTCCTCACCACATGCAATGCGTAAAGCAAATATGGGATCACAAGTCTACGTCCCAGCACACCATAGCAGAGTATTTATCACTGGGTCTAGTGGATAGTTAACTCGTTGATCTGTGCTGTAAGATTTGAACCCGTTATAGGCGCCCCCATTCAGTTTCGTTCCCGCATATCATTTTACATCATGTGCTTTTAACTATGAATCCATTCCATTCATTTTTTTTCTACTGCTTACCCTACTAGCTCTTGCAACGACCCCTATTTGCTTCTGATTAAGTGGCAAGTTCAACACATAAACACACATTCACTAACAAATACAAGCAGTTCGTTTTCCTTGCAGTTAATGTGCATTTCTAAGAAACAAGAGAGCGCAGAATCCTTGATGCTCTATTATGATGATAAAGGTGCACATTATAAGTCTGTAATTATATCAGGGGATACACCTTACACCAGCAGGCCCATTCATGGGGTACAGCATCAAACCATGCACCGATACACGAAGAGAGGAGACATTTTAACATAAAACCCTTTTTATAAATTACACTCCATGAGTTGTTACTTTGTGCGGTAGAAATATTACCTGTCCGAGTGTTTGAACGTTCGTTAATGTTACATTTTGATCCTGGTGATGGGGCATTTGGCATGGGCTCCTCTTCCTCTCACACAACATCGTGATGGACATTTTAGAATGTCAATAATGAAACGCAAGGCTAATTGGGGTGCAATGAAGTGAGCAAATTGAAATTTATGAGATACCCAATTTATTTTTCATAGCATTTTTGTTGCTGTATTTGAAAATTTCATTAGGTCCGTTTACCGTTTAGAGTTGATATTTTGAACAAAAGGTAATTTAGTTATTCAAAATATTTGTACGCATCACTTTGATGAAACATCTTCTCGAGTAATGAAAACATAAACGAGTGGCCATAAACGAAGCGGTGAAATACTTACAAGAATTTTCAATACAAAAAGTTTTACTACATATTTGAATAAGCATTGAGCTTAGACCTCCGGCTCATAAACAGTACGGCAACTGTTCCTTATGTTTGGTTCATTTAAGAATAGACTGATGATGATTTTGGCACATGAGTTGAAGTTATAGTCATTTGCCATACTTGTAACTTGAATGACATCAATGAAATTTAGCAAACACAATTTACTGCAGGAATATTAATTAAAATTGTATAAAAACAAAACAAAATCAATCTGAAAGATTGCCTTTGAACGTAGGCACCAAGAGCCTTCCATGGCTTTAAAAGGTCTTACACTCCAGGCTTTGAAAATAATAATAAGAGCAATATAATTTCAGTACCACAGCTACATTTTTATGCATCCGTGGCGCAATGGTATACATGACCGTCTCTTACGTAAGAGGTTCGAATCCCAGAAACATCACAAAAAAATGTTTTTCACGTCTATTTCTTTTCAATATGAAGTCCTTCGAGAGAGTTAAACACTTTCTAACTTAAAACACGCACATGTACTGAGCAGCAAAAGTAGCGAAAAATTAGAACAAAATTGTAAGCTAAACGAGCTCAGATTTTAACCCTTTAGATCATTGTACGACATAACCTGAACAAATTCTGATGGTAACATAGAAAAACGAACAGACAAAGCTACTTTCGCACTTATTATATATGTAAGGACTCCCGTTCCCGTATTAATATGAGGATGAATTAAAATTTATGTTACTCGGGGATAGTGTAGCATTCAAACGGTGGAAGAACTTTCGAAATCGGTACTGTAGCTTATAAGTTCCCGTATACGTTCCCGTTCCCGTGGGAATATAGGGATAAAGTAAATAGCCTATGTCCTTCCTCAGGTTCTAGACTATCTCTGTAGAAAATTTCATATCAATCAGTTCAGTAATTTGGGCGGGAGACGGTAACATAGAAAGTCGGACAGACAGAGTGAGTGACTTTCACATTTATAATATTAGTTAGGATTTTTTTAAGACAATATGCCTCTCCCACCAGTGCGAAGAGTGATACAAATTGAAACGTAGGAAATGTGAAGGGACAGTCATTTGAAGCTGCGTCCATTTTACAGGCTATCCTGAGTTGATTAATAGTGGAGAGCTATCTCATCTGAGAGCATTATTGAAACATCTCCACCTTAAACTCCTATAGTTATGACTACCCTTATAATGTTATAGAACACAGTGCGAGCATTTAAAAAAATAGGAGAGGATTTAAAAGGAGACATCGATGCACGTTGCTTTTGAATTTTTGTGAACCGTAATGTAGGGAAAAACCCTGTCAGGTAGAGCATTCCACATTCGGGTGGTGCGACTAAAATATGAATGGGCTCAAGGTAGAACTGATGAGCATTCCTAGCGAGGCGGGTGTTGCGGCTAAATTGTTTCAGGGGAGGAATGCAACTGGCTATTTCACTAGAGCACTGTTTGTGAAAAAAGCTATAAAAGAGAGAGAGAGAGACAGGTGACGTTTTGTCGATGTTCAAGAGAATCAATCGATTCTATGATTGAACTATCACCTATCAATTTTAACGCTCTATTTTGTACCCTATCAAGTAGCCGCAAAGATGTTTGAGAAGCACCTGACCAGATATGGGAGTTATATTCCAGTTTTGGGCGGATGAAGGCCTTATAAATTGTAGCCAGATCAGAAGGGGTGAAGAACTTCCTGCATCGTCTTAAGAAACCTAAGCATTTAGCAGCGTTTTTGCCGACTTCAAATATGTGGTCGTTCCAACGAAGATCATCGCTTACACACATACCAAGTACTGACAGCTTTTCGGTTTCTTCAATGCAGGTACCATTCATGGATAATGGCAATGGGGGAATGTTAAGCTTCAACGATAAGAGACAGCATTGAGTTTTCGAAGCATTGAATTCTACTCGGTTTTTAAGACCCCATGTAACATGCTGTCAAGGTCAGAATTCAATGAGCTTATCATACGCAACCGTTCCAGTTCCACATCCGAAGAGCAGAGACGTGAGTTTGGAAACGAATATGAAAAGCTGAGGGTCGAGTCGTCAGCAAAACAGTTAAGCGCATTAGAAGTTTCAAACAAGAGATCATTTATGAAAATGAGGAAGAGAGTCGAAGACAAAACGGAGCCCTGGGGCACACCAGCATTTATAAAGTGGGTATCAGACTTGAAGCCATCTAACACAACTTGTATTGAACGGTCGGAAACTCAATTTCTAGTCCAACGAAGAAGAGACTCATCGATACCAAAAGCACGCAGTTTCGATAAAAGAGCCTGATGCCAAACTCTATCAAATGCTTTAGAAATATCGAGCGCAATAATCTTACTTTCTCCAAAACAATGTAAAGATTGGTTCCACTTTTCGGTGAGATAAGCCATCAAATCACCAGTGGACCTTTTGCTACGAAAGCCGTACTGACGGTCATTAAGAAGCTTTCGTTCTTCAAGATATTTCATAAGTTGACGGTTTATCAACGTTTTCAACGGGAAAAGTCCAGCAGAATAGGAAAGATGGAAAAGTTTACGCAGTGGTTTTGCCAGCGTAGAAGAACAACTCTTTAGAATAACGGCGGGGATACCATCTGGACCAGCGGATTTATGTTTGTTGAAATCTTTGAGGACTCTCGCAACCGAGCGAGTTCGAAAAAATATCTGCTTCATCAAAGAATTTGCAGACTCGAGCTCGGGTGGAGCCAATATGCTATGAGGAAGTGTCGAGTTGACAGCAAATTGAGCTGCTAACAAATTGGCTTTATCGATGGAGCTGACATACGGAGAGTCATTGAAGACGAGCGTTGGGACCGATGACGTGGTCGAGTTCTTAATGTTCTTCGCAAAAGACCAAAAGTTTTTACTTCCTTTTGGACACAATGGTATTTTTTGCCTTACTTTTTGGTCATGTAGAAGCTTAGCCCATTGTATTTGAGCATTACAGAGATTTCTGGCCCGTTGGAACAAATTTCGACTTTCTACTGTAGGGTTATCTTTAAATCTTCGAAAACTACTTTCTCTATCCCTAATCGCTTCTTTACAGCTAGAATCAAACCACGAATTCTCTTTGGGGATGATACATTTTTTTTTTTTTTTTGATCTCAGAGACTAAAGCGGTACTGAACTTAGAGCAAGCTCATTTGTACACACTTATCTACGCTCTTCATCATTAATGCAAGTGTTAGTGGTTAGTAAATAACGCCAAACACAAGCACAAAGAGAACGTATACGAGCAAAAAAAAATAAAAGACGTTACAATATTTAACAAAAAAACAAAAAAAGTACATTAATAAATAGATTTGTTCTGTGAGGAACAAAATTTCTCATGCCGTTGAGAATTACGTTAGATATCATCAGCTGATGCATCAACGTTTCCGTCGAGAAAGCACAATGACCAATTAAAATTTCGAAAGAAATTATTCAGTCCGTCCCAATTGGCTTTCTCATATTGCCACACACTTCTTTTAGGGACTTTATCTTTTTTTACCGTGACGGAAAGCGAAAAATCTACCGATATGACACAATGGTCCGATTTGCCTAGAGGAGATGATACTACAACCCTGTACTTTTCAGGATGAGAAGTGAGAAATAGGTCAAGAGTGTTGGCCGCATGGCCTTCAATATTTGGAACCCGAGTGGGCTCATCAACAAGTTGAGTTAATTCGTTAAACTCGGCGAAGATCTCAACACATTTTCCTTCGGGTGTTGTCTGGCCAGAATGTCAAAGCCAACCAGAATTGTGTACATTGAAATCGCCCGCAATTGCGTTTTCAGTGTGAGGATAAAGTGAAACAATTCTTACTATGGAGTCAGATAGCGCATCAAACTCGTTAGAGGTTGAATTGCTATCTAAATTGGGGCTTCTGTATATAAAACAATAGTGAATGATTTGCTTACGGACGGTGAATTTTAACCACATGAAATTAAAGTTCGTATACAAAGGCCGTATTGTGGTAGAAGTTGGTAAGCAAAATCATTTCGAACAAAGACGGCGAGGCCATGGGAAGAAAAGAATAATGGCACTAAGCTATATCCAGGCAGGTTGAACTCTGAGGGATCAGAATCAACACCCACCTGTGTCTCAATCAGTGCCAAAACAGCTGGCCTGTATTTTGCGGTGTGAGCGTACACAGCAAAGAAGTTCGATCGCAACCCCCTAATGTTGCTAAAATCGACTCTAAATTTACGCGACATTACAATTCACAAAAACACATAAAACAAAATATCAATGGCAGACGCTAACCAAGTATAATCATCCTAACTAAGTATAATCATCTATGGGCCACAGTGGCAAATTCGTTATACGCTCCGACAGTATGTATTGCTTAGTCTATTGATTATTATTATTATTATTATTATTATTATTATTTTCTTTATTTTTTCTTCAAATAAGTACAAGCTTAATTACATTTCAAAGATTTACAAGCATGGCTATTCAGCCGTCTGCCGGTTATATCTAAACTTTTAACATTGAGAGAGAAGATATAAACATACTATAATAGAAATTTACAATTTAGAAAATAATTAAAGATTAAGACAATTTTTAAATATGCCAGAGAGAACAAAATTTTACTATTTTGTAAATAACAAATATTACGAACTTTTTGCTAAGCAAATCAAAAATTACTAAGATAAACTGAAAGTATTTTTAGTTTTGTTTAGTTAAGCCATAGGCGGATCCACGGGGGGGGGTTTTTCGGGTCCGGACCCCCCCCCCTCCCCCCCCCCCTGAACATGCTACCTCAAACACAAGTAAATTTTCGAGGTTTTTTGAAAAATTTCGCTAGAATTTCGTCCAGGGCAAATTCAATATGGGTATGGATATTTAAAGAAGCAAGACCATTTAGTCGTTCCTGTCCCATCGTATTTCTCAGGTAAGTTTTGATTCTCCTCAACGTCGAAAATGGTCTGTAGTTGCTGTAGTTACAGGTAGTACTGCCAACTGCCAAGACTCGCAAAATATATCGACATTCTTGAACGACTTGCTACTGATAACCTGAAAAATATCGTCAGATTGATGTTTGCATATGTATCTCTATCCGATAAAAGTGACTTACTTGGCAAAAAATCGGTTGTTGGATCATGATTGCTTACACAAGTTCTTTTACTGAATATTCATGAAGCGCAATCAGAAATTGTAACATCGCTATTTTTTCACAAAATATAAATTCAGAGAAACGATTTTTCACATTTGTTTGAATGGTACATCAACGCCTTTCAGAGCGTGCCGTGTAAGCTTTCACTTTTGCCTAAAAGGTGCCTTTTCTCGGATCGCGTCACTTATAAACTTTTTTACATGTAAATTTTTGATCGAAAGATACTAACCAGTAAATCATATAGCGCATTTTGGATGTTCTGGCCGTTGGATCTGGATTCGTTGCCTCCACATCTTTTCTGACAGAAAATTTTCTTTCGATCAATCCGATATATTTTCGTAAAATGTGTAGAAGTCAGCGCATTTCTTTTCGTTAAATTCTTGCTTAAAAAACAGTTGCCCGAAACTTTGGAAAATGGATTTGTGTTCCGAGAACCGACTTTTGAGTTGAGAAATGAACGTATCAAGAAACGGAATGTAGGAAAAAATTCTGTAGTAGTCTTCAATACTTTGTGCTTGAACGTTGCAACGATTTTTTTGTTGATTGCAACGGCGGCGGCGGCGCCGGCGTGGCAATTTCATTAACTGATTCCATAATGTGACAGGCGATTTGGTATTCAACAGTCGAAATCGCTGTCAAAAGATGCAATGCATTTTGCGAAGTATCTCGATATTTCCACGTTTTGATTTCTTCCAAAGATTCAATAACATCCGGTTGCAATTCAAAGTACGTTCCAACTACTTCATGAGACTGACCCCATCTGGTAGGAAAAACAGACTTCAACTTTTGTTTTTTTCTCACTTTTGTTTGTCATTTTTGAAATTTCTTGGTGTAGAACGTCTTGTCTTTTAGGCCAGTGAAAAAATGCTTCAATCGCTCCGATAGTTCCTAACGCATTTTTGATTCCTGATACTTCGAACGCTGCATTGACTGCCAAACTAAAGCTATGTGCAGCGCAATGTACATAAATTGCCAGGGGGAAATACGATCTCAGATGAGCCTGTGCACCAATGAATTGGACACTCATTGCCGGAGCTCCATCGAATCCTTGGCCATACATATATGAGCAATCGACGCCAACATCATGTAAATAATTTCTGATTGAATCTGCTAAACGTCGTATATATAAATAAGATTTTGAGTAATGGATCCCCCCCCCCCCATGCCCAAATCCTGGATCCGCCACTGAGTTAAGCTAATGATAGTGAATATTATTTTGTATTATTGATTATGTCATTTCTTAAGGAACTCGACATTGAATGGACTTTTATGCATGAATCGATTAATGGGTTAATTTTAGAGAAAAAAAGGAAAGTGCTATTGAATTAGTCAAAATTATAAAATGCAGACGTTGTATTGCAGCCACTAAATGGATGAATAAAGCCAAAATATTATTTTGTATTATTGATTATGTCATTTATTAAGGAACTCGACATTGAATGGACTTTTATTGCATGAATCGATTAATGGAATTAGAGAAAAAAAGGAAAGTGCTATTGAATTAGTCAAAATTATAAAATGCAGACGTTGTATTGCAGCCACTAAATGCATGAATAAAGCCAAGATATTTTTGGAGATGAAGAAAATTAAAAATCTTTCGATAGTACAATTTGCGGTTATTTTTTCTAAAATTGGTTTCAATAGATACACATTTTGATAATGTTCCGGCAAAAGTGGTCAACTGTAGATAACTGTTTTAAAAATGTTACACAAATCATTTTTAAAATAATATCATATTTTATATTCAAGAAACGAAGTATTCAACCTAAAATACTTTTGCATCGAGTAAAAAATTTTTTTCAACAAAATAAGGATAAAGTATAGTCAGTCTGTCAGTATACAAAAGATGAAAATCGACAATAAATGTCTATGTTCAAGTAACAATATTTCGGTGAAATTCAAACATAGAAAGTTTTCTGATAGAGCATTTTAAAGAAAATTTTATTTAATTCCTTTTTTATGAAGCATTGCCTATATCTATCTGCAACAAGAAAGAAATGCCATTAAAAAACTGACAAAACTCAAAAACTGGAAAAAACTTACTTTTTTCCTGTCGGGAATTCTATTTTTTTGGATAAAAAATATTTTTTTATAAGTTTTTAAAAGATACATTTCGATGGGAAAATCTAATTTCTAAAAAAAGTCCTTGTAATCGCATCAAAATTTTGCTTTGTTCTCGAGATGTATTGAAAAAACCAATGAAGATGGTTTAGAATTAGAACCCATATCTCCGAATCGCACCCTCTAATTTAATAGCACTTTCGGTTTTTTTCTCTAAATTTAACCCATTAATCGATTCATGCAATAAAAGTCCATTCTATGTCGAGTGGAATTTATTCCTCTAAGCTTTTGACTTATTTAATTCATAAGTCACTTACTAACTTATCACTTAATGAGTTTTTAATTCACAAACTCGCAACCCTGAAATATATACCTGCATCGAAATCTGAATCCTAATCCGATTCGATTACCCGATCCTAAAAATAAAAATGAGACTTTTTGAACACAGCCGTTGCGAAAAAAAATTGATGTGGCATTTGTTTGTTTACCTCGAAAGTAAAAAGTTGAAACGCGGCAAATAAATTGAGAATCGAGAATTAAATTAAGAAAAATAGAAATGGAAAATAAAAGGTATGCATTTATATTCTTCTGAATGCAAATTTTTAATGTTTCTCATCCTTAGATTAGATTTGGGGGACGGGTAGAGCTTGCTCAGCTCTGGGCACTGCGGTTCCTGAATGAAACCTATTGTGCCAGCCCATGTGAGGTTTCAGGGCAGTTCTCCTGCTCCTGAATTGAACCAGAAGTTAGCAATCTTCTGTGGGTGAATGAGTTTGAGTTTATCTTAGGGGATGATCTCATAGTCAAGTATTTGCTTTCTAAGGCGGAAAAGTGCTGGAAATTCTGTAATAATGTGCAGAGATGTTTCTTCATTTTCGAGGCATAGTCTACAGATGGGGTCCGCTACCAGCCTCATTTGGTGAAGATGTTTCTTTAAAGAACAGTGACCGGTTAGGAGTCCAGTGCAAATTTTTAGGGTTTTCCTATTGAGGTTCAGTAGGAATTTTGATGTTTTTTCAGTATATTCTAGCAAAAAGAGTTTTGAACAGATTTACTCCAAGCTTTATTTGATTCCTCCAGTAGGATGTTCTTGGCAGTATATTTGAAGGTGCTTTTATTTACACCGCAGAAGGGTTCAGGACCGACGAATGGTTTAGATGCGCCGTCTTTAGCTAAGATGTCTGCCTTCTCGTTACCATCATAGCCTTTGTGTGCTGGGATCCAATGGAGGATTACAGTGTTTTTCCTTGCTAGTTCAGAGAGCGACATGACTGTCTCTTGGACTAGTTTGGATCTTATGACAGATGAGCTTAACGCCTTTAGTGCAGCTTGGCTGTCTGAAAAAATGAATATTGTTTTGAAATGAATATTGAAAGTGAAATTGCTAAGTGAATATAGCCAAAAAATCGTTTTATTGTGAAGTGAATATAAGTGAATATAGAAAATTCCCAATAAAACGCGGCTAGTATAAAATTTCACGGTAAGAGTTACTAGGAAGCTTCCAAGAAAAAATAATTTCAAGCTCTCTATACAACTTCAGTTGCAAACATCGTTCATCCAATGAACTAATAAGACTCCACATCAAAAGTTTTTGTTTCTTCTTGAAAGGTTCCGCAGAGGCTTATGATATTTGGAATATAGTTTTCTCTGACTATATCGAAACCACAAAAGACTATTCTTGAATCACTAGTTGTTCTATTTTCATTAGATGCAAGTATAAGCGTCCATTGGTATAGCATATCAAGCATATTAAGATCCTAAAGACAACTTCACTCGTTGCCCGAGTGCCGAGTGCCTTGTATTTAATTTCACAAAATGGTCCATTAAAACACAAGTCGACGTTGTCCTGACCTGATTTTCTGTTTGCTAAACAGCAGCACAAGCCCAGAACCAAGTGCGGCAAAAGCAGCCAAAGGGGCAATACTGCTGGGAAAAAACTTTTTGATCAAAAACCCATAAATTATGCTCCAATTCAAGATGCATATTCTGAAGCTGAACCCCAATTGCTATCGGGATACACACGCTGCACAATGTGACTCCACATTAAACAGAAACTTTTCTTTTTTCCATCCAAAACTCGCATCATTTCCTCGTGCTTCTTTTCATTTTGACTCTGGACAAAAACATACGCAGCAACGTCACACAATTTCTCCAAACAAACTGTCGAACCAGCACGATGCTGTATGTCAATTTTAAGGACAGTCTTTGTCATAGTGTCTCCTTCCTGATGATGGTGCACTTTGCATTTTATACTCTAGGTTCGCATCAGTTTTAGTCTATTGAATAATAAAACGTTGTTTTAGAATGTGGTTTTGTATGTTTGCTCTGCCGCATAAAGGGACTATCCTATTTTGTTGCAGCATTTGATTTTTCTAGTTCTTTTTTCTCTTATTTTTATGAATCCATGAATTTATCGCAAATGGATGGTCAAAATTTTGTATAAATGTGTCCGAGTGCTGTTGTTGACAGCAGGCCATTGGTATAGTAAAAAAATAACTAAAAAGGCAGAAATATGTAGGCACGAGTATGCACATACGTATATCGTATACCAATATCGAGGTCATAATTTATGTTTTTTCTCATTTGATATGCAACTCTTTTTTATATTTTTCGCAAGTAGAATCATATGAGTCCATTTGGATGTGAGAGCAAAAAACAAGGACAATAAAGTGTATCTACCTATGACCAATAATTCGGAAATTTCACAGTCAATTGTTTCGAAAATGTGTTTCCATGCTTTTGATATGAAACCAGGCAGTTTTTTTATATTTGTTTTATTTTGAATTTTTTAGCTCACAAAAAAAATGAAGTGGTGTAGATGTCACAAATTGCAGATGGCTTTTTTGCCTTACCAAGGGATTTGTTAAATTTGCTTTGAGCAGGTTAAGTGGGTAATTTAACGTGAATGTTTAATCAAGAACTAAAAGCTTTGCATGGGCGACAAAAAAGGAATAACTAGAGAGTAAAGTCCTTTACACCTACCTTTGGTTGTGAGTTCGGGAAAGAGATTTCGTTAGAGATTTTCTGTGTAATTTTCCGGGTTAGTATGAAAACTTTACATTGGGGCGGTAGTGCCCCCCAGCAATTAACACCCAAATTGAGTGATTATAAAGTCAAAAGCAAGGACAAATATGGAATGCACCAAGTCTTGGTACAAAATGTTTTTTCGTACCATCCATAAAGTATTCAACTTTAAGTTCCGAGCTCCTTGCTATGGACTTGAGGCAGTTTGTTTATTTTTACTTTAGTTGAGAATGTTCGGAGTGTGTGGTATGGCGCTCGCTTTATCAAAAAACCTTCAATGTCGAAAAATCATTCAAAGCTTTAGGGAAACCAACTTTTTTACTAGGAAACAGTGGCGTAGATAGCTTTTCGCAATGGGGAGGGATAGTTCTAGTTCGCTCATTTTTTCCAAAGTTTTAATAATTAAAAACAAATAACAAAGACTTCATTGAATGTGTGACGTAAAAAATTATGGTTCTTAAAGATATAATACTATAATACGCATTAGTTTGAATATGAACTAAAATAAATATTGATGTAATAAGTAAACTAATATTAATTTAAAAAATAAGTCACAAAATAAAATCCATTTTTCTGTTCTTTTTAGATAAAACACTTTTAACCTCGTCTGCTGTTATAGGTATTTCGCGATGAATATAGCTGGAGCAGTCAAACCATCATTCAAACGATCCTGCAAATAAGTAAATATCCAAAGCTTTTCACACTGTCATTAAAATTGATATATTGTTAAAAATCTCACTTCGTTGGTCATGCTTTTGTATTGTTTTTATCCTAAACTGGAGAAAGTTCTTTCAAGAGTTGACGTTTAAGCCGGCTAATATCTTTAATAAAATATATATTAGGATAGCTTTCTTCGGGCAGCTATCGAGCGCTTCCAATGAATTCTTAGAAGAAGTATTATTCCTTCATATCAAATATCTCTTCCAAGTTTTTAATTCTACAAGAACAGAAGATGTTCCGGCAGCCAAATTTGTTTGGTAAAACTCAACAGTTTCATTAAATTTTTTTGCTGATTTGTCTATTTCTGACAAAGAATCCTTGAAATGAACCGAAACCCCTTCTAGTATGTTTCCATGGTTTGTAAATTTGTCTCCAAGGTCCGTACATAGAAATCGAGAAAAGGATTGAAAACAGTAACACGAAAATATTCTTCTGTACTTTGAACCGAAGGGTTCGAACGATCATTTTGTTGGTTCACTATACTCTCTTATGTTTAACGTCAATGTCAAGAACTTCAGCTATTTTTGTTTTTTTTTCTGCAATTTCAAACACTTTTGAAAATGAGTCATCTTCTGCTCGTTTTATTTTTAGTTTATCCTTTAAATCTTTGGCGAGATATACTTAAAGGTTGTTATTTCAACAAAAAATTAAGTCTAAGATTAGGTCTCTATCATCAGCACTGACAGAGATATCGAATTTAACACAGGTCAGGATACACCAAAGTTAGTCTTTTTTTAAATTGTCAAAATGTGATGTCAAAGTTGAGAAACGAGCTTTATTGTAGAACAATTTTTTTCTTAGAATATGACCAAGAATTACACCCCAAAGAGTTGCAAGAGTAATTCTCCGTTTGATCTCCACACTGGTTTTGTTTTTCGTGTCAAATCCTAGCAAATCCTAGGTAGACGAAGTCCTGCGCTACCTCGAATTGATATATGCCTATTGTGACGTTTTCTTCAATTCGTTGACGTTCTTTGTCCTTGTTTGATGACAGCATATACTTCGTTTTGCCCTCTTTAACCAAAAACAAATTTTTCGACCGCTGCGCTGTTTCAAATATCGCACGAGCACCTTTCACAGACGCTTGCTTCTTCCCATTTCGTCACGAATTACGGAACACCCTGTATAGCTCGGACCAAGTCTAAATTCACTCTTTGAAACTCACGACTTAACGGCAACGAGAGTTGGTAAACCATACTTATAACCTTTAAGCTAATCAAAAAATCGAAATCCATAGCGTTTTTAAATACCTTGGGTCACTTTCCAATGTTCTTATTTGGTCAAGAGTCTCGAACACAAACGGAAATAGCTCCTCAAAATCTTCAACTATTTGATATTTTGAGATCCGACGCGTCAGATTCAGCCTTTTTAGGGCCGTTTTCTTCACTAAAAGTTGAAGTCAACTGAAGAATTTTTATTCACAACTTGTGATTTTGTTTTTCTTCACTCAAATTTGACAGCTTCACCTGTCGATTTTCAACTCTCGAGTTGATCAACTTCCGATTTTCTCAACTTCTGGAAAAAGTAGAATTTGAATGAGTAAACTTGAGAGTTGTCTGTGAAATTTAATTTTGTACTACATTTTGTTGCTTCTGTCTGTTATTTTGGACTTGCATGTAAATAAAAATACATGAAAAAATTTAATAATAAAAGAATTTTATTATTGTTAGTTGGAGTATTGTGATTTTAAAATCAAAATAGAAAGTTTTGTGACCTTCACTCCATTTATGCGTTTCGCCCAGGTGCAACAATGGGCTCATCAGCTAGATGTTGTGGAACCCTTCTAATACGCAATGTTTTGGTCGATGTTTACCGACACCTATACAAAGTTTACAGTGCAAACACACTGTAAACTTTATATTTCTAGGGGATTGTGGTTACATTCATGCACCTAAAATATGTTTGCCCGTAAATAAAAATATTTTTAAAACAAAAAATTATTATTTTGAGAGTCATCCATCGTCTGACAATATAAAACGTGTCCACGGGTCTGGCTTGAAAAATAGGTCCCGATTTCAATGTTATTTTCAGTCAATTTTAGACCAAAAACAAACAAGGCAAAATTAAAAACCAAACATATTCAATATAAATATGTATCGATGTGCATATGTACATAAATTGATTTTTACTATCTAATACCTTTAACTATTTATTTTAACTAGATTTTTAAATTTAAAAAAAGACTTCTTTGCAGCAGCTGTTTGAAATAGGTATTGTGGTTGCTCTCTTAGCATGTCCATTTTTTTTTTTTTTAATTTTATTTTCGAAATAAACAGAAGTCAACTACCGGAACTTTAATTTTCAAAGCAATCGAGCAATCAAAATTCAAATCAAAAGTTGAAAAATTTCAACTTGTGATCTGAATTTCGGTACATAAATTAAATATGTATCTGTCAAAAATATCCCAAGGAAATATTTAAAAACGCAAGTACGCGAACCTTTGAATTTCAACTCTTGAATAGAAATTTAAATTAGTGAAGAAAAACAAATTTCAACTTGTATCTCAACTCTCTAGCTTGCCTCAACTCTACAGTTGGCCAACTTGAGATTTAGAGGCAAGTTGAAAAAAAGTGAAGAAAACGGCCCTTAATGTCTTTTTTTGTGGAGTCTCTTCGCTTGCGCTTTTTTTTTTTGCAGCATATCTTTTCTTTTCGGTGTCGGATGTATTGGAATAATTGTAAACTGCTTCAATTGTGGTTAGGCAATCTCTAATGGCTGGTATTTTGCTGGAAACAGAAATAGCAAGGTTCAAAGAATGTGCTGCACAATGGACGTACAGATCATGCGGAGCAAATTTTTGGCGAATAATTGCCTGAACACCATTGCATTGACCAGACATATTGCTTGCTCCGTCGTACCCTTGGGCCTTGGCCGATCAAAAAAGAAATGTCCAAATCACAATTTTGAAGATTTTCCACTATAAGCTTTGCAAGAGCATCACCTGGATTGTTAATACAGTAATGTTTGGTAAACTGCTGTACTAGAGATTTTAAGCCAAAAGATTTTATTCATACCTGTCGTGGAAAATCGAAATAAAAAAGAAAAAGATTAGGTGATTTGCCGAAATAATAATTTCTTTCAGACGAAGTTGACTTTGTATTTCCCCGTAGAATGTTTGTATAGAATGTACAATCCTGTGAGTACTTATAAGACTAATTCACGTAGGAAGTAGGTGCATACTAAATTTCAGTGTGTTTCTTTAACTTTTTTGATTCATGACTGGTTATGTTGAACAATTATCGATACCAGTGGGGGGGGGGGGTATATCCCCCTGATCCCCCCCCCATCTACGCCACTGCTAGGATATGCCCGACATTTGTTGTACCCAACAACCATTGACCTGTCTCATTGCTTCAAAACAATAAGGGGAATAGCTGTAAATGCATTGTATTGTACTTGTTAAGCCCTAACCTTGCCCTTTGGTATAAACCGTCCCATACCGTGCTTTTCGGATGATCTGACTTGGGTCCATCAAAACTAGGCCTTTACTGACAGCATAACCTTACCTCACTTAACAAAAAAGAGCCCTGACAAGGGCTCTTATAAAATATCGTCAAGAGGGAGGTAGAAGAACTCAATGGTCCTGGCCGCTAGCCAAGAGACGAGTGAGGACTTTCAGATTAGTTACAAATCCTGTTCGAATAATTTCATATGGAGGTCGAGGGTGTTTTTTAAACGTGTGGTTTTCAATCTGGCAATACTTATTAGCTTATGCTGAATTGAGTTTGCCACTTCCATTCCACCTAAACAATGGTCGGTAATAGATCAATTTCATACCACGTTTACTCTAGTAGATAATGTGTATCCTTAGAGACGCCGTACAGTGCGCACCAAAAAAACACCAAAAATTTAAGCCGAACGACGACCAAGAAGGCTGCAGGTTTGGTTTAAGGGCTCAAAACGAGATGGTCACCGAATGCGATTTTCACAAGAAAATTTTATTCAGCGATGAAGGTCACCACTTCTTGTTGAATGGGTTCGTTAATTAACAAATTTGTGGCATCTTCAAAAAATTATTCTTTAGTGAGCTCTTCGAGCAGAGGGAATCATCACTGGTTCATATTTCTTCAAAAATGAATAAACGGCTATTTTTTGTTCGAGCCAGCCACGGCGACCATTGGCTGAAGTTACAATAAAATGGCAAACCCTTATCTTAAAATAAGAAAGCTAAATTCTTGGCTTGAAAACAACACGTCTAAAAACTACACCAGAAATCACTGCGGAATATCTGAACAAACTCTGTTACCGTCCACAACGGTCTTGTGGAGATGACAGATGTGTTTAACATTAATCTTTTTTGGGTGCCAGGTGCCAGGCCACCGGGTGATTACAAGGCCGATGAATTTCCCATAAACGGATCTTTCATATCAATATCTCCCAACTGGATGAAAACTGGCATACCTGTCGCTGTACACCCTGGCTCATACGTCATACTAATGCAAGATGTAATGAGGAAGACAAACGCAACACAAGGTTTACAAACATCACCATCTATGTCTGCCAATCAAAGGGATCTGAACTAGTCTGGGCAGGGGCGAACGCAGGGGGGGGGTTTTGGGGGTTGAAACCCCCCCCCCGAAATTTGTGAAATAAAAAAATAACCACTAGTTTTTTAAAACAAAAACCAAAATATAAAACATGGAAACATAAAATTCATCTGAAAATTTCATTCTGTCAACGAAAAAATCCCTTCAAATGCGGAAGCCATTTCTATCGATAAGTTAATTTGCAGGTATTTCATATGTTTTGGAATGACTTTGGTTTTGGTATGTTTTTAGCATGATCACCCTTTTCTAGTGTAAGTAAATTTGATATGTTGATGTGGAGGTAGTATTGGGTTGTATACAACGGGACCTGCGATAGAAATATATGAAAATTCACTTTCCTACTTGCTTGCAAACACATCGCATTGGTCGCTTCAAAACTAACGGCAGGTGCGACCGAGACACATCGTATCGGTCACTCCAAAACTAACGGCAGTCGCGACCGACATCTACGAAAATTAAAATTTTCATCACACATACTAAAAGCCAATCGCTCTGGCTCTGTATAAGAATGGGATCGACAACGGCAACTAGGAATGGGTGTACTTATGTATCTATGAATAAGCATTTGCATACCCATGAACATTGCTTGAGTATGCCAAACGAAAAACGGCCCAACAACTTTATAGACACCTTAAATGTTTGCGATTCGTCCCTTTATAAAACAGTTAATCGTTTTATGCAGATCAGCGCGACACTTCCGGTATCCGTGGCTTCAAGCGAGCGATCTTTTTCATGTCTGCGCAGACTAAAAACTTATCTGCGAGGATAAGAACCAGCGAGGAGCGACTGAACGGTTTGATGTTGCTGAACATCTATAGGAGTATTGAGGTTGACTATGAGGACGTTATAAATATAAAAATGGCAAAAGTTCCAAGGCGAATTGGTTTTAATTTATAAAATACTAGCTGTGCCCGCGACTTCGTCCGCGTGGAATAGTGACTTTCGGCAGCATTTTTAAATTTTCAGTAACCTATTGTTATATAATTTTACTTAAGTACATTTTTGCACACGATGTTCTTACTTTTTTCATCTTTTGCCAAATAAAATTTATTTGCCGTAAGTACTTCCGTTCCCATGGATATAATGGAACAAAGAAAAAAACCAAATAGACATATTTAATTTTGGAATTTTTGTAATATTAGTAACGACTCCCGTTCCCGTGGGAATATGGTGATAGTTCTCATAGGAATATGGGAATGAGTTAAAGTTTAAGTTACTCGCTCGGGAATAGTGTAGCATTGTAACGGTGGAAGAATTTTTGAAATCGGTGCAGTAGTTTCTAAGTTCTCGTTTACATTCCCGTTCCCTTGGGAATTGGGATAAAACATCAAGTCTATGTCTTTCCTCAGGTCTTATACTACCTCTGTACAAAATTTCATTTGAATTGGTTCAGTTGTTTGGGCGGGAGACGGTAACATAGAAAGACGAACAGACAGAGCTACTTTTGCATTTATAATATTAGTAAGGACCGGTTCCCGTGGAAGTATTCAGATGAAATGTAGCCTATGTCCTTTTTCAGTTTCTAGATCATCTCTGTATAAAATTTTACTTAAATCGATCCAGTGGTTTGGGCGGGAGATGGTAACATAGAAAGAAGGACAGACAGAGCTTCTTTCGTACTTAGTATAGTAGACAGGACTCCCGTTCCTGTAGGAAAATGGGGATGAGTTAAAGTTAATGTTACTTGAGGATATTGAGGCATTCTAACGGTGGAAGAATTTTTAAAATCGGTGCTGTAGTTTCTAGGTTCCTGTATACGTTCCCGTTCTCATTAAAATATAGGGATAAAATGCATAGCCTATGTCCTTCCTCATGTTATAGACTATATCTGTACCAAATTTCATTCAAATCGGTTTAGTAGTTTGGGCGGGAGACGGTTACACAGAAAGCTGGACAGACAGAGTTACTTTCACATTTATAATATTAGTTACGATTGTTCCCCCCGAAAAAAACCCCCCCCGAAAAATTTTTCTGCGTTCGCCCCTGAGTCTGGGTATAAACCGTACCAGATGTGTGTTGTTCCACTTGACAGACTGCATCTTAGCTCAGTAATCTGTGTAGCAAACGGACCCTGCCCAATAGGTAGACCATGCAAGACTGAATCCCTCACCAAAAACGACTTTTGCAATGAAAGAAGAGTACAAATATTTCACACTTGCTCTATTCTTCGCCCTTTCTTAACAGCGTAAGCTACACTTCGAAAAGGTTTTCTTCAACGATTCAAATCATTTTTAGAACAAATACCTCAAAAAATGGTGAGGTATTTCCTCTCAATCTTATGTGGACGCAGTGTGTCAGTCGTTTTCCACACAGACACTATAACCAAAGCTAACCATAAGGAACAAATCAATTTTTTGAAAGCCGCTAAGATGAGAGTTTCACCAAAATAATAAAAAACGGAAAACTACTTTGAACGACAAGTTTAATATCCCGCGCGTGTGTCTCGATTTAGTTCAGAAAAGCATAGTTAAACTCTTTGAATTGGTCAGTAATGACCTTTTAAAATAACCGTGTCATGCCATAAATTATCCCATGGGTGTATTGTATACATTTCCTTAGAATCATCCTTGAGCTTTCTAAAATATAAAATAAAAACAAAATCCAAATCCTCATAATAACCTCAATGCCACGTTAAGTATCGCAATCCCTCGCAAGTACACACACAATTTACTTCGCCACCCTTCCTCAAACAGCGACAAAAAAGCCAAGCAACAGCTCGTTTGATGCACTGCACAATTCGACAAAAACAATGAAAAACAAAAAAAGTTGAGAAACTGAAAAACATGGAAGGAAGAAGAAGAAAAACAACTCAAGAGGAAATTGTTAAAATTTTATGCAAGTTCAAACTTTGTATTATTTTAAATTTCTTTTTTTTTTTTGCTAACGAAGCGATGGCTGCCTGCAGTCTGACGTCAATGCAGAAAAAACTCTTAGATGAAACAAACACAAACACAAAGAAACAAAGACCTTTGTTGCTTTTTAGGAATCCTTCTATTTTAACTTCACTTGAATGAAATTATTGAAAATTTACAGCGCATTGAAAGGACCAACGAGATGAGAGTTTTGACAGATTGAATAGTTCCTCTATTGCGTTCAGAAACTCGTTTTCCGAAGGCTATTTCATTTGATTCAGTTTGTCCTAAATGAAACTTACACGTGACATCCACAGCCCACACACAGTAAAACATGCAGCAAACGCAAAGTAACCACTAAGCGAACTCTTGAGTACACATATCAGTGTCAGCAATATCAGAGTCCTTACCATCATTTAGCCTCTTTGCTGCTTTAGTTATTTCTTTGCCATTCCGGTACTCTGCATTGCTTCTCGTGTTGGGCGCCATTTCATTTACATTGATAGAAGCACGCCCTTCGCCAATAATTCTCGTCATCCCTGAGCAGAGATGTGCACAAGGATAACACAAATAAATACAAACAGATGCATAAAAGCATTGCGAACTTCCGACAACGGAAGATGAATGTAAGTACAAACAAATCAGAGGGAATATTGCAAATATTTCGCTTGAATGATCCAATGAACGAACGAACGTCTAGGAAGAGCAGGGGGCGAATATGAAGCAAAATATAAATGTATAAAAAAAAAAAAAAACATTTATTTAGAAGCTTTTCGATTTTATTTTCATGCAAAAGCATTCAAACCGAAGGATTTTTGCTTGCGCTGATTACCGCCGCCACGCCGCGCCGTTGCCTGCCGCCAGGACCTCTGCCACTTCGTCTTCGCCTCACTTCGGAATTGTATAATTTTTATTTATTGCAATGCGCACAGCAGGATTCCAGACCAACCATAAAGGAAATGGGAAATGGCATCGAAGCGAAAGGATAAGTTAGTTTATTTGAGGATAAATTTTATTGATAAATAAGGAAAGAGTGAGAGAAACTTTATCTATACATACATACTCATGTATGTATACTAGTTGCTAGATGTTTGATTGTATGTTTATTGAAGTCAAGTGAAGTAGGTGAACTAAGGAGCCCGGATAATGATTGCAGTTTCCTGTTCTCCACCAATGTCTTGAAACGACGATAGAGATGCTTGAAGAGATTTCCTGCTTTGAGCTATGAATGGGGATTAAACAGAAGGTTTTTCGGTGCCGAAATGGGGGGCGGTTATTTATCGAGATAATGATTGGGTGGATTTGTCTCGAGGGTATTAGATGGAAAAACTGCTTTTGCAAAAGTGCTTAAAGGGAGGTCTACTTACTCTATATGGGTATTTATCGAAGGGTGATAGTTATTTTCTGTGTCCTTGTTTCTTGGTTAGATAAATTAAGCTGGGGGGAGGCATGAATTATTAGAGAAGCATTTTATGGTGACATACTCTGATAGTGAAACTGGCTTAGGTTCACCAGACTTTTACCCTTTTTTTGTGGTTGTTTTTTGTGATCCAATAAATTCTTTTGATGCCTTGCAAAGGAGCATAGAATTAACTATGGTGAATCATTTTAGTGATATCAGATCAACAATACCAAAAAAGTCAACTAAGAAAACAATATTATGTAGTTCCACTCTCAGTCACTGCTACTTGAAAATAGAGTGATGCTGTTGTTCTTCTTCTTTAACGGCTGAAATCAAAAATCTCCTATTTATCTCCTACACACTGAAGATTGGTATGTGAGGTACTCCGCGTTGACGTCAAAAGTCATAACGTGTTGAGAAGTAATTCGTAACAAATTCTCTAAAATTTTTTTTAAAACACAGTGCACAGAGCTATAAGATGATAGTAGAGGTTTGAGCAAGAGACGCCGATGCATATTACTTTTAAATCGTTATAAATTGTATTAGAATTGGTGAGTTGTAGACAGGTAAAGACTTACATATTAAAGTGGTGCGGCTATGTATACGAGTATACAGTGAACCCAGTTCATCATCATCTATCAACACAGCGGGCGAATGCAATACTTAAATTGATATAGAATTATTATATATCCATTAAGGCCTCTATAAAAAATTCTGTCAACAGAAGAAGGTATTGCTGGGTGGAATGACCTCTCTCGGTATCACTTTGCAGTTGTGCATCTGACTTCATGTATTATACTTTCAAATCATAATCATTCAGAAGTTCATCATCAAGAAGAACTGCCCATGTGCCCATATCTTTGGCAACTGACACCTCATCTCAAGAAATTGGTGCCGTCATATCTCAAATGTACCCGGATGGATTGGAAAAGCCAATCCCTTTTGCCTCAAATACCACGTTACCACTAAGGATCGAGAATTAGAATCGGATTACGATTCAAATTTCGATACAGGTATCTACTTACCTCACCGAATCGGGTAATCGAATTCAAATGGAATCGAAGAGTGTGTGTGTAATGGTTCACTAAAAAAACACACTAACACACTCGGTTAGCCGATTACTCGATCTAGGTAATCACACACACTTTCAAATCGATCCAGCTACCAAATACCACGTCTCCACTTTTAGGATCGGGTTATCGAATCGGATTATGATTCAGATTTCGATGCAGGTATCTATTTGCCTCACCAAATCTGGTGATCGAATTCAGACGAAATCGAAGTCCGTACACAATATGAATGTAAGTGTGTATGTGTGCAATTCCCAATGGTTCTTTTAAATTAAAAAAAAAAAAAACACACAACCACACATTCAATTAACCAATTACTCGATCTAGGTATAAAGATACACACACACTTTCGAATCGATCCAGCTACCAAAGCAGTATCAGATCGGGTAATCCTATTTCAATTCGATATATGTAGGGTAGGTATAACTGACACTAATTCGAATCGAACTGAATCAAGTTCTTAGTGGAAATGTAGTAACAGACTATGACCGACTCTCAGAGAAATTATATTCTGATAGAGAAAGGGACATTGTCAACAATCTACAATTTTCACCTTTCGCGATTTCTCAGCAAAGTGCTTTCGAAAATCCGTCGAGCCGGGAACGTTGATGTCCACCGTTCTAACCGGGCCAGCCATCGTAGCCTCGCGATGCGTACTCTTCTAGTAATGCCCATGTCGAAGTACAACTCATACAGCTGGCTGTTCTTTCTTCTTCTCTTCTCTGTTTTTACATCACTAATGAAAGAGACAACAAGCGGTCACTAGACTTCGAAATTGTCGACACACTGCTAAGTAGCGCTTTCACGAGGATGATACCGATCCTCTTTCTACCCTGATCAGTTCCATGGTAGAATAAAAACTTCCAGGTTTTTGTCTTTCGTTAAAAAAAGGCTATGTTTCCAATACTAACCCATATCGCTTTTGGAAATCCGGAAATGTTTACTGACTCATCTTTTCCAGTTTGAAACTTCGACCAGTCTGACTTTCAAAGTTCCACCGTATAGCCTTCAGAATCCGTGTATGTCTGACCCGAACATTTCTGCTCCTCGACTCGATCCAGGACGATTACCAGTAGTACCTACTGCTTCATGGCTCATGGAGCAGTGCTATTAATATTTGAAAATATCTACATATTTACATAATGTTTGACATTTTACCAAATTTAGCTTAAAGTTCTAGCTTTGAATTTTTCGAAACACCTCCACTTTCCGAGTTTGATGATTTTACTACATCGCTGATCTCGATCGGGTGGTATAAACCTAAGAATCTGCATGAACATGAGTAAGAGAACTTTAAGTCGTTAGGGTAATCGCAGCAACTCATAACGCATAACTCGTAAGCTAGATTGTGGATTAAATATTACAGATTTTTCAATTCACAAATGCAATCTAGCGGCTGGACTCACTTTGGTGTCTAGATGTGAATAAATTAAATGTTCTACTTAAAAGCCTTTAAAAAGTAAAGAGAGTATTGAAACCGTCGTATCGCATTTCATAGCTGGAATGATTTTTTTTTGGGATGGACCTTGGAGCAGTGGCGGATTTACACATTTTTGTACTATAGGCTAATCAATATATATCTTATTTATTACCTCCAAAAATCAGTAGTTTATTAAAGACCAATATTTAAAGTTATTATAAACCTTGTATTGTGAGGCACAAAGTTTTTTCTATAAATTGGTTTAGAATCAGTGCAAAAACAATTTGACAATTTCGTTTAGAAAAAACGGGAATTTTTCGGGTGGTTTTAGAAGCGAATCCAAACGTTATAACGTAGAAGTATAAATTATATAAGATTACTAAACAAAGACAGTTGGATTAAGGAATATATGATAATAATTAATAAACTGAAATAATCTTTACAAAATAAAAAATTTTATAAAATTCCGTGCTTTTTTGTGGGCGAAATCATCAATGATGTCGTCATATGTCATCGCGTTCATTAGTTCCGACTCTATGCACAAAAGAGCTAAAGCGTTTAGTTTTTCTTGAATTAGGGATGACCTAAGATAATTTTTGACTCTCTTTGGACAAGAAAATCTTCTTTCGCTGGAACAATTTGTCCCTGGAGTACATAATGCCATCCGAAGAGCTACATCCAAGTTAGGATTCAGAATTTGGTTTTACCACAGTTCTTTCTGATGAAATGTGGTATTGCAAATGTGAATATTATTGAGCTAAATCAGTCTCTAAATCATTCGTGTACAATTCTGCCAAGGAGAGGTTTTTTTCTGTAAGGGTTGGTGATAACATTCACTCATTTTGGTTAGAAATGAAAATTATTCATTAAATTTGCTGTAGTTCTAACTCAGATTTAAGTCAGTCAATGATAACAAAATAAAGTGTTGACCCGGAAAGTATCACTCGCGGTCATTCTGATGTCTTCGTCCAGTGTTTCGTCATCCATTTTTTTCTTTTCGGTTGCCTTCTCCCCATGTCTTTTTCATACTGATTCGATACGCTTAATTCAATTGCCTTTTCTTAAAATTATTTGAAATTTTCTCGTTTATCCATGAAAAATTTACTAAGAGATTCATAAAGATCAGCTACTGTGATCAGGTCGACAGTAGAGAGCTGAATTTGAACAGTAACCTTATTCTTTGGCTTATTATTTCCAAAACAATATCTCTAATAACAACCATCAGTACCGTTTGCCATTTTTCTAATTTCAAAAGAATACCAGCTGCTTCGTTTCGTGTGACAGGCTATTCAGTACTATCACTTTTGATTGTTTCCAAAGTATTGCGGACTTCATGCCAAGAATCTCTCAAACTTTTACAATCTACATGCATCCTCTCTAGCAGACCAACGTATAACGATTACTATCTTCAGCGTCTTTCCGTCTACAATTTCAGCCATTAATTTTTTCCAGCGTTGAGTTGGATTGACAAAGAAAACGTAGATTTCCTCCAGCAACATGAAGAGACAGTCCTGGATTAACGGTTAGGCATAATAGGCAGTTGCCTAGGGCCCCCGATTTTAGGGGGCCCCCGAAAAATGAAAAATACTTCTGAAATTTTCTTAGAAACATAACATTAATAAAGAACTGAAAATAAATTTTACTTAAATAAATAAAACTCAATTGACCGCTTTCAAAAGGCGACGACAAATTGTATAAGCGTGCAAAGAAGTGTATCGAAGTGAAAGGAGAGTACATTGAATAATACAAAAAAATAATCTCAAAATGTATACTGGTTGTTTTTATTTGGAAAAATTTCTATTATTTTTGGAACAGAGGGTGCAAGCGGAAATTTCAACTATTATGATGAATGAGTAAATGGTTAATGATGGATGACAAATAAATGAATGTATCATTTAAAATATACCATTTCGTGAATGTTCGAGAATAAAACACTAAATGGGAAAGCATTAAAATTGCAGTTGTTGGCGTTTTTAAAGCAAGGCATTTAAATTGAATTGAAAGTAGTTTGTTTCAAATACAAAGTGCTTTTGCGAAAGCAGATAAGTAATTTTGGCTTTTGAATTGAATATAGTTCACTTCATTGATTCGAAATCTAACTTTTTCGAATTTAGATCAAAGGAAAACGTATTAAAAATTACAAAGTCAGATCATACATTTTAAAAGAGGTTACTTCGGCTAAGTATGTTAGCTTATCTGTCGATTCAACTCCTGATGTATTGCATGTTGAATGTTGATCAATTGTCTGTTATTTTAAGATATGTTTCTCCGAACGATTTTTAAACAATCGAAAGGTTTATAACTTTTCTTCAGTTGGAAGGTCACACTGGTGAAAGTCTATCACTATCAGAATCAAACTTTAAAGTTTCTAACTGAAGACTGTGGTTTAGATATTCAAAGTTGTAGAGGACAATCATATGACAACGCATTAAAAATGTCCGGAAAGTATAAGGGTGTGCAAGCAAGAATATTGAGTTTGAATGAGAATGCGATCTATGTTCCCTGTCCCGCGCATTCCCTTAATTTGGTTGAAGAGCATGCTGTGAAGTGCTGTTTTTATGCAGTAGATTTCTTCGCCATTATATAATTTTTTTCCGCCTCCACCTATCGTTGGGGCGCATTAAAAAATAAAATAAACAATGAGAAAACTTTGAAGACACTGTAAACTACACACTGTGGGAAGCACATTCGAATGCGACGAATGCAGTTTACGTTTCATTTGCTATCATATTAAAGGCTCTAGAAATCATTGCTAATGATGAATCACAAAATACTGATATTCGTTATGAGGCGACGTGTATCGCAAATAAAATGCAAAAATTCGAATTTATTTTCATGTTGATTTTATGGAACTCTATTTTGAGTGCTATGCGTTCAGTGATTAAGTCATTGCAAAGTGAAAAAGCGGATTTGTAAACGTGTGCTTTTTTGTACGGATCGTTAGAAGCGAGTTTAGTTTCATTCCTAGAAAAGTTCAATGATTTCGAGGAAAAAAAAAACAATTATTACCTGGTGTAGGTTATACAGAAAACGTACTCGTCGCAGATAAAAACAACCTAATGACGGAAATGCTCCAGAAGTAGAATTTTCGAGTCAGATTTATTGAGAAAAATTGATATTGATAGTATAATTGATGAATTTGCCGAAAACAAATGTAGAAAATGCCATGTTAAAAGTGTATATATGTATGTAGTTGTAATTTAAGTGATATTATAACGTTTTGACAATAAAATTTTTATGAAAGCTATAAGCTTTTATTTTAATCGAAAAAGAAGGGAACAGACGTGAAAAGGGCCCCCAAATTGAGGGTTGCCTAGGGCCCAGTTGAGGGTAAATGCGGCCCTGTGAAGAGGTGACAAGCTTCCGTGCAGGATTCAGCAGTCGCAGTTGCCCTTAAGTTCAAAGAGTGAGCAGCTTTATTAATTGGTCGACATTATCATTTTTACCCTTTTCATTTCTTCAGCGGCAGGGCAAATTTCACTCTCGGTACCCGATAAAAAAATTATATGGAAAAAAATTACTCGACAAATTAAGAAAATATATTGTTAAACTAAAACTATTTCGTGCACTCATGCTTGAAGAGTTTTTGAGCGTCTTCAAAGAGAAAAAATTATATTGGAAAAAAAATTTCTTCGATTTTTTTGGTTTAAAAATGGCCATATTCATTTTTCTAATGGACAGAACTTAATTTTAATCCCAGATTCGAAAAGACGACACTCGAAAGTACTAGGAATCATAACTTTTACCTGAGAACTACTTTTCTTTAATGACAAGAATCTATCTCGAAAATTAACAAAAAAATCACGATTCGTCAGCATTCTTCTTCTTCTTCTTCATTTCCGGCGTTACGAGTAGTGATCTTGAAGCGATCACAACTCTCCCACTTTTCTGCTTCACACTAGTGATCCGCCTGTGGGGTACGCCGCGTTGACCTCAGAAAGCGTCGGCAAGCCTCCCGGTTTTGGATTGTTCCATGTCTGAGGCCAACCAAATGCTGCTGTTTTTGCATTTGCTTGTACCAGGAGTGTTTTGGCCTGCCTTTTCTTTTTCGTCGCGAATTCGTTGAAACGTTGTACGATATTGCCTTTTGGACGGGGTTCTGCGGATCTCTCCTTTGAACATGACAATACCAACTGAGCCGGTCGTGCTGAATTTTGTCCAAGATGGTACTTTTGACATGAAGGCTTCCACGGATCTTAGTACTTCTAATTCGATCAAGCTTTGTTACTCCTGCTGTCATCCGAAGCATCTTCATTTCGGCTGCCGTCAATTTGCTCTCATACTTTTTGTACATTGTCCAACATTGTGAACCGTATGTCAGAGCTGGACGGACAACTGCTGTGTAGAGTCTTCCCTTCAGCTTAGGGGGCATTTTTCGATCACAGAAGATAGCGGAGTTTTCTCGCCACTTCATCCACCCTACGCTTACTCGATGATTGATGTCGTCATCACAAGTTGCTTCACTATTGATCATAGATCCCAGATATTTAAACTTTTCACACTTGGGAAGCACATTTCCATTCAAATAAATGTCTGGAATAGGCTTGTCTGGATCAGAAAAAGGGCAGCACAGGTATTCAGTCTTTTTTGCGCTAATACGGTACCCATTTCCTTCCAGAACATCAATCCAAACGTCAAGTGCTCGTTGCAGGGATGTAGGATCCTCGCTTATGATGGCTCCATCGTCAGCAAAGAATAATTGTTGTACTTTATTGTCCGTTACTTTTCCTTCGAGCAAATAATCCAGAACAGCAATAAAGAGCAGTGGACTCAAGACACTTCCCTGATGTACACCTACTGTTATTTGGAATTCTTCGGTGACTCCAGCTGGGCATCTCACTTTTGTAACTGCTCCATCGTACATGTCCATAATTATTCGCACACAGGCTTCAGGAACTCCTCGGTGTCTGAGGGCCACCCACATCAGATCTCGTGGTTGTCGATCGAATGCTTTTTCGAAGTCAACCAACACTATACACAATATGCAAATCCTCTAAGGCATCTCGGTGTTTTTCCATAATGATCCTTATACTTTGGATTGCGTCTGTAGTTGACTTACCCGCGACAAACCCGCATTGGTCATCAGACAGCCTTATTATTTTCCGCAGTCGGCTATCCAAAACCCGCTCAACGATCTTCATAGTGTGGGACATCAACTTGATCGAACGATAGTTGTCACAGCTTCTGGTATCTCCCTTTCCCTTGTACATGGGAAGAAGAAAACTTTCCCTCCATTGATTAGGCAAACTGTCACCTCTTATAAGTTTGGAGATGAGAATCGTGAGCCATCTCAACCCGATGTCTCCCATATTTTTCCAAAACTCATATGGTACCTCGTCTGGCCCAATCGCTTTGCCTTTTTTGGAGTTCTTAACTGCCTCCCTAACTTCTTCGACTGTGACGTCGGATACTTCCGTAAAGTTAGGTGCAGCTGTTGGAAAGTGGCGCCGAGGAAACTGTTCATTCACAAGATCATCACAATACTGTCGCCACCTGTGAAGAATTTTGTCGTCATCCACAAGTAGCAGTCCTTGAGCATCATTTATGAACTTTGGCGAACGAATCTCCTGCGCATTTCTCCTTCTCTGAGCGGCTATTTTGAAAATGGTTGCTCCCTTATTCAAGTTACTTTGTCTTAGCTCTTGGATTGCCTGATTTGCTTCAGCAGCTGGGGCAGAAATCTCTTCCAGCTCTCGATACAGGCCCTCCGTGCTTCTTGCTTGAAGTTGGGCGCACTTTTTCTTCGCTTCTTTTCTGCAGCTCTTGTATTCCATTTTGAGACGCGCTTTTTCATTTGTATTTCTTGAGGGGCACTTCGACCAAGCTTGGAAAGCAGCTTTCTTCTTTCTAATCACTGCTTTAGCTTCATCATCCCACCACCAGGTCTCTTTAGCTTGTTGGTGGTGTCCTTTTGAGACTCCTAACAGTGATTTGGCTCTCTCTAAGCAGGTTCGTTGTAGGCGATCCCACATATTTTGTGCCGTCATTGTATTTGAAACTGCGTCGATGGTATTACACAGCTGACTTCGCATATACGAAATGAATTGCTGTCCTTTGGTTTTCTCCAGATTGTACCACTTGATTCTCCTAGGAGCCTTTGTTTGTTTGACTTCCTTCACCGCATCCGTAAAAAATTCTGTTAAAAGAAGACGGTGTTGTTGAGCGGCAGCTTCTCCTAGTTCTCCACGGGAACACGATTCGTCGGCATTGATAAGCTAAATTTGCCGCCCTAGACTCACGCCTACTCAGCCTGCTGGTAAATCCGCCACTGCCTTGGAGTCACTTGCCAACTTGATGTCAATTCATTGCTCACATTTTTGAATTATTTCGAACCTTCTTCCGACTTTTCTTTCTACTGTTGTTCAGATTGATTATATATTACGACTGCGAAACTTGTCTTATAGTACTTGAAATTGCAGATGAAAACGAGGAAACAATTTGTTCTAGAAATACACACATTCTCACATAATGCAAAATTAATTTTTGGTCCTTTTCAACTTCGACCAACTGAAAGCAAGCTCTGAAAACTCTGACGATGTTTTCAACCAAAGGATAAAAATAATCAACTAAAAAGGAGTAGTAGTCTTCGGAATTATGATATCAGTTCATTTTCTTTTCGGAAGACCACCCATTTTATGCATTAACATACATAAATCTATGCAAAGATGCAAAGAAAATACGATTAAAAAAATGATACACGAGAAGCTGTATACAGTGTGTATGCACATCAATGAAGAAAATAAAGGATTTATTACAGCAAAGTTTTGCCAGCATGTGTCAGAGTAGGAATATCTCTTCAGAGTTATAAAGGCTGCCAGCAGTATTCACAAGTTTGATGGTAAACAATGACAATTCTGTGGTATAAAACGAAAATTGAACAGCAGGGGAAGAGCTGATGACGAGATGTTGTGGTTTCCTACAGCCACACGTCAGAAACAATGGTTGGGCTTTGAATTAAAGACACTAGAAAAAGTAAAAGCTTTTATAAGTTGCTTAAGACTTTCTGAACGACAAAGAAAAAAAAAATAAGGTCATCTTCTGCATGAGAATGAAGAAAAAGAAAATTTTTACTGAACTTAAACACTTTTGTAAGCAAATACCATCCTTGATGTTGATAAAAACTTTAAAAAGAACATAAAGTCAGCTAATAGGCTTTTGATTATGTCTTAAAAAGCAAAAACCTTAATTTAGTTGTAGAGAACTAAACTTCCCAAGAAGAGATGTTTAGTAAAATTTCAAACAATTATATTTTAACAAAGAAATTATTCAAAAAAGCAAAATAGGAAAAATCTCGTTTTTTATGGTTCTTAGTCACTTATAAACTTTTATGAACAGAATAAAAAGAAGCCTAGCAAAAGCTTCTTAAAAAAATTATTTATGAGTAGCAAATTTTTAAAATCAAAATTCAAAATTTCCCTAGAACCTTAAACTCAAGAAATAATATTCTCACGAGGTACTCACATATTTATGGCCGAAGTTTTTGGGGCAAATCCTTTAAAAAATCTAGTTTAAGTGCTCTTTGTGTGCCGCAGCTCCCGCGTCACTGTTGTATCCAGCTTACAAGCAATTTGAACCAAAGAACAGTAATTTTGTACTGGTTGACTTCAGTAGGTAATGGGACGGTTGAGCCTGGGAATTCTGAGCGAGACAGAGAGAGGAATAGTCTAGAGTGAGACAGAGTATGTTGTGAGCGTTGTAAAACGTGTGTGTCGGTTGGTTTTAGTTTTTTTTGAAAATTTGAATAGCTGACTCCGTCTCGCTTGCTCGAAATTTGTAGTGTCAGTTTGAATAATTAAATTTTTTTGGTTGTTTTGAATAAAATTTTTTTTTACTTACGATGGCGTGAGAGTAAAGAAAAAATGAAAAGTAATGTTGTGTGTAGTGCGAACAATAGACACGATCTGTTGATAGATCTTAGAACGGGGGTGAGAGACTTTGGTAGTTTGTTGATATGTACTTACTTTGAGATATAGTTAATAGGTAGGACTGAGATTGGGATATAAGAAAAGAAAAAAAGACAATAAAGGCAAAGGTGGTTTCTATTGAGTATTTGTTATGGTTTTTTTTTGTTTTAGATTTGCTGGCGCTTGGAAGTGGTTGATTTTTTTTATAAGTTTGGAATTTGTGCGACGGACGGTAGGTGATCGTAGTGAGAATGTTTTTTGTTTTTGGCTGTACGATAGAGGATTTTGGTCACGTCCGATATTTGACTGCGCATAGATAGTGCATCAGCAAGTCTTTTACAGCTAATCATGAAAGGTCGTTGGTATATGTCGCTGTTTTACTCTATACCGAAGAGTAAGGATGTGAGACGTCACCCATGTTCGCATAGCAATAAAATCCATGATCAATGTTGAAATCGAGTATCTGAGTAGCACAGAAAGGTAAAATAAACCAATACTCATTATAAGGGAAGATGATGATGCCAATATAAAGGCAAAGGCATATTGTGTTGTGAAAATCGATGGAAATTATTATAAGGGTAGGTACCATCGGTCTGAACAAAGGGAAATAATAGGGTTTGGCGGCACATGGACAATTGGTAGGTTGAAGATACTAACGATGGCATGAGAGTAAAGAAAAAATGAAAAGTAATGTTGTGTGTAGTGCGTACAATAGACACGATCTGTTGATAGATCTAAGAACGGGGGTGTGAGACTTTGGTAGTTTGTTGATATGTTTCTACTTTGAGATAAAGGAATAGGTAGGACTGAGATTGGGATATGAGAAAAGAAAAAAAGACAATAAAGGCAAAGGTGGTTTCTATTCAGTATTTTTTATGGTTTTTTGTTTTAGATTTCGCTGGCACTCGGAAGTGGTTGATTTTTTTATAAGTTTGGAATCTGTGCGCCGGTAGGTGAGGGTAGTAGGAATGTTTTTTTTGGTTTTGGCTGTACGCTAAAGAATTTGGTCACGTCCGATATTTGGTTGGGCATAGATAGTCCATGAGCATGTTGTTTTACACTTTTACAGCTAAGCATGAAAGGTCGTTGGTGCATGTGGTTGTTTTACTCTATACCGTAGGGTAAGGATGTGAGTTGTGAGATGTGACCCATGTTCGAATAGCGATCGCTTTGCGACAAGATCCATGATCAATGTTGAAATCGAGTATCTGTGTAGCATAGAAAGGTAAAATAAACCAATACTCATTATAAGGGAAGATGATGATGCCAATATAAAGGCAAAGGCATATTGTGTTGTGAAAATCGATGGAAATTATTATAAGGGTAGGTACCATCGGTCTGAACAAAGGGAAATAATAGGGTTTGGCGGCACATGGACAATTGGTAGGTTGAAGATACTAACGATGGCATGAGAGTAAAGAAAAAATGAAAAGTAATGTTGTGTGTAGTGCGTACAATAGACACGATCTGTTGATAGATCTAAGAACGGGGGTGTGAGACTTTGGTAGTTTGTTGATATGTTTCTACTTTGAGATAAAGGAATAGGTAGGACTGAGATTGGGATATGAGAAAAGAAAAAAGACAATAAAGGCAAAGGTGGTTTCTATTCAGTATTTTTTATGGTTTTTTGTTTTAGATTTCGCTGGCACTCGGAAGTGGTTGATTTTTTTATAAGTTTGGAATCTGTGCGCCGGTAGGTGAGGGTAGTAGGAATGTTTTTTTTTTGGTTTTGGCTGTACGCTAGAGAATTTGGTCACGTCCGATATTTGGTTGGGCATAGATAGTCCATGAGCATGTTGTTTTACACTTTTACAGCTAAGCATGAAAGGTCGTTGGTGCATGTGGTTGTTTTACTCTATACCGTAGGGTAAGGATGTGAGTTGTGAGATGTGACCCATGTTCGAATAGCGATCGCTTTGCGACAAGATCCATGATCAATGTTGAAATCGAGTATCTGTGTAGCATAGAAAGGTAAAATAAACCAATACTCATTGTAAGGAAAGATGATGATGCTAATACAAAGGCAAAGGTATATTTTGTTGTGAATATCGTCGGATTGATATGACAGGCAGAAACGAGGTGAAACAAACGAATAGGTTTTTTGTATTAGATTTCACTGGCGGTTGGTGATGGCTGGATTTTTTTGTTGCAATTTGGTCTCATTCGATATTTTTGTGTGTACATTTTACACCTTAGCATGGTAGGTCTTTGGTCTCTATGCCAAAGAGTATGGATGGTTTTTTATTGAAAGGAATTAATATAAGGTTATCGGCGTTGAACAAAGGATAATAAAAGCGTCTAGAGGCACGTGGACAATTGGTAAAGAAAAAATTGAAACTGTGTGTATTTTGAACAATACATACGATCCGTTGATAGATCTTAGAACGAGGATGAGAGATTTTGGTAATTTGTTAATACTTGACGATAGAGAATTTTATCACGTTCGATATTTGTTTGGGCATAGATTGGGCATGAGCATGAAATTTTACAGATTAGTATGAAAGGTCATTGGCATGTTTTATTATATGCTATAGAGTAAGGATGGTGATTTCTTGAAAGGAATTATTATAAGGTTGTCAGGGGTTGAACAATCCCCGTCCCCCGCCCCCCGAAAAAAGTGGATGTTTGTAAAGTTAACTTGAGGACGGATTCAATTTTGTGTGTGAGGTTTGTCCTCTTGTTCTTTTATTCGTTTATGAATAGATATAACATTTGCAGTCCTACCGAATGAACATTGCTTACGTAAAACAAGCTGCAATTGCATAGTAATAAGAATCTATTTATGATGTGGATGACATAAAAAAATTACTTAAACTAAAAGCTGAAAATTTTGTATTCATTTTCTTACTTTCCTTCGTAATTAATTTCAAATAATAAATGTCGCGAACGACTTTGAAACCAAAATAAAGTGGTTCAATTTAAAAGGAAGTAAAATTGACTTTCTTATTAAAAGTGTTCCATTGCAAGCAGAACCAACACAGTGCAAGAGGTCTGAATGAAAAATTAGATTACGTTTTGATTAAAAAGGTTTTGCATATGAACAAGGTAGTGGGGGTAGATCAATTTTTTAAAACCTGTCCAAAGTTAGGGTTTGAAAATGTTTCGGATATGGTTACCACAATATTTCATAGTAACTCGGAAGGAATAAGGTAATTTTTGATTAAAAGCTACTACGCAGTATTAGAGCTGTTTAAAGCAAGTGAATTTGTGTCATTCAATTTAAAGCAAAGTAAAGGTGTTTCATTTATGATCACTTAGATTAATGGGAGCGATTTGACGATACCTTTTTGCCATAAAAAAATTTCAATAAATTAAGTAATAAAATATGTTTAGAAGACTTATAATCATGCTCTTTAGGTATGGATCCACTTTAACTGTAATGATGTTCAAAGATTATATGGTTCTCTGCCTTAAGAACGCAAGAAGTTATTATAAGGGTGTCGGTCTGAACAAATGGAAATAATAGCGCTTAGAGGCACATTTACAGTTGGCAGGTTGAAGATACTTACGATGGCATGAGAGTAAAGAAAAAATTAAAAGTAATGTTGTGTGTAGTGCGAACAATACACAGGATCTGTTGATAGATCTTAGAACGGGGGTGTGAGACTTTGGTAGTTTGTTGATATGTACTTACTTTAAGATATAGGAATAGGTAGGACTGAGGTTGGGATATGAGAAAAGAAAATAGAGACAATAATCGGATTTAATATTCTCAAATTTTAATCCGTTCTTATGTTGTAATAAACTCATCATAACATTTGTTTTGCCCCAATTAGAGGGGCCCGTTATTAATCCTCTAATACTTTTTGGCAACCTAAACTATAAAAGAGTTTAACTACAGTCACGATCAACAGTCGTACTGCATCTGTTCGAAGGTATACAGTGCTTAAACTGATACAGTTAAAAGCAGTTCAATACAGCTTATAACTATTTACATTCTATAATTCAACTACTACACTATGATGCAAATAAATGAAGATTTAACAAAAGATCCCTCGTAATAATGGTCGTTATAGAAACGCTTTGTCTGTTTCCTAAAACTATAAAAGAGATTAACTACAGTCACGATCAACAGTCGTACTGCATCTGTTCGAAGGTATACAGTGCTCAAACTGATACAGTTAAAAGCAGATCATCACAGTTTATAACTATTTACATTCTATAATTCAACATCTACACTATGATGCAAATAAATGAAGATTTATCAAAAGAGCTTATCAAGACTACTGATGCTCTACGAAAAAATATAAAGCTTATTTTGTTTAGTTTTGTGTCAAAAGCTTAAGCAAGGAGATACTTTTTGTGTATGCGAGGAAAGGAGAGAGGAGTACATTGGGGAGTGCGCAGACCATCGCGCATATTATTTAAGCTTTAAATATCCGAGCTATTGAGCTTGGATTCAAAGACGACATACCACAAATACCACAGGAAGCTCACATATTACCCCATTAAAAACTTTTTGAAATAAAAAACTTAACACAAATTTTCTTTAGCCTTTTTAATTATTCGGTTTCAGCTATTGTCATAACAGTATAGTTTCTTTTTAGTTTTCTACCATATTTGTTGCCTCATTTCTCTTGACTAGGGTGATATTAGTGGCATGATCAGTGCTTCTAATGACAAGTTTAATTCGTCAAGTACTCGAAAATGATTAACCTGGACACGTCGTCGCTCTTCTTCGACAGCATCAGTATTAACTGGACCTATTAGATTGTGTGATAAGACTTTGCGAGTTTTTTGTTCATCGACTTCTTCGTAATGATTTTCAGTGGGGCCATATCTGGTGATGTATTCATTTCGATCTTCAGATGAATCAACTGTATAAAGTGTTTTCGAATGGAAGCTCTTTGCTGACCGTGGTGGAAAGGAATTCCTCGGTACACTCTTTGATGGACCAGGAACTGGCAGTATTGGCAAAAGCCTGTCCTTGTAGTAAGGAATGTTTGTATGAAATTTGACATCACCTACCTCGTAGTATGCATATGAGTAGGCATGGTCGATGTTCACTCGCTGAGGTTGTTGTTGCTGCAGAGTTGGAATGGAATTCCTCCATACACTCTCTGATGAAGAAGGAGTTGACAGTATTGGTAAAAGCCTGTCCTTGTTAGGAATGTTTGTATGAAATTTGACATCACCTGGCTCGTAGTATGCATATGAGTAGGCATGATCGAAGGTCACTAGTTGAGGTTGATGTTGTTGTATTTGTGGTATGTCTTTCATTGGTTGATGAAGTGGAATTACAGAAGACGTTGATGGAGTCTATGTCACGGGTATATTTGTATCCACATCACCAGCAGCAAAATAATAATCCAAAAGGTTTGTTCAAAGGTTCAAAACAATCCATCCTCATAGCCGGCGCTAATTTTTTGTGATCATTTGACCTTTAACAAGGAAAGTTGTTAGAATTCAGAAATTTCTGCCCAGTTACCGAATTAAATGTCTATGTAAACTTGGAAAATGTATGTATTACTGTGAGAAGATATTGATAATTCTCATTTTCAGATGCACAGATACCTACCCATCATGTCAAATAATGACTAAATTAATGGTCAAGAGAGAAGCGCTTGGGCAGTTGTATTTTGACGGCAAGCTGGATTTGAAATAATACATTTCAAAGATTCTTTCATTTTTAATCTATTTATTTTAATCATTCGTACAACAACATTAACTTCTTTACTTTGAGCATTCTATTTTCAATCAAATAACATGCACAAGTATCAGGGCCGTCTTGGCATAAATTCTTTGACCAAGGGCAGTTAACAAATGACATCCATGTTTCGATGTGGTAGAGGATACGTTTCTATACATCTTCAAGAAGGATAAGCATCCTGTCAGATTTTCATGATGTTCCTCCAGCAGCTCATGTTGATGTGTTTTCATAAAATCCAGGATCTCATCGAAAATGAACTTGATATTTATGTTGGACATTATTGTTGGATTTGCTCGAAGATTTATATCGGATTCGTCTCTAGTAATAATTTCAGTTTTTAGCTGTCAATGGCCTTTACAAAAAAAAAAAGTATTTCTATAATTTCTCCACTTCAAATTGAATACAATGTGTATGTAGTTCGTATGATTCGTCAAGATAATTCTTTATAGAAACATCTCATACATCTTCATGCACCTTCAGAGCTGTGAGCTGGGTTTTTGAGAGGTGATCCCCCTATCAGTTTCAAGTCCTCGTCCTCATCATCAGACAGGTTCTGAGGGATTATTTACCTCAATAATGAATAACTACCTCAAAATAAAGCAAGAAGCTTCAGGGTGGCCAAGTATATGTTTATCTGAAGAGGATAAAAACAAAAATATTGCGGATTTTCTAGAGAAGGAAAATATCAAGCTGAAATTTTCTGAAATCTCCGAATTCCGAAGAATCTCCAGACAGTTGATGGAAAAGAATTTTTTAATAAGCATTTTGAAAATCTTACGAAGCAGCATCAAATAAATCATTACTCAACATTTAGCGTTCTTAAATAACTGACGATGGCTTGGACGTTTTAGGGGTTGATTCATTCATGAGTGAAGTACTAGTGTTCTTAATATTGGGTGTTCTAAATTCATCATTAACATCCTCATCGTCATAGTCATCGTCATCATCATCTTCATCATCACCATTTTCATTTTCATAATTCAGTTTTATTTTCTTGTGCGGAGACTCAAAATGATGCTGTTGTTGGGGTTTTTTCGAATGTTTTCCTTTTGTGTGTTCTATTATATCTTTAAGAGGTTTCGTAACAGGTTTGAAAGTTTCTTCAAGTTGAAGTTCGAGCGCTTCTTTCCCCTCTCTCAGAGCTTTATACTTTTTTCGTAGAGCATCAGTAGTCTTAATAAGCTCTTTTGATAAATCTTCATTTATTTGCATCATAGTGTAGATGTTGAATTATAGAATGTAAATAGTTATAAACTGTGATGATCTGCTTTTAACTGTATCAGTTTGAGCACTGTATACCTTCGAACAGATGCAGTACGACTGTTGATCGTGACTGTAGTTAATCTCTTTTATAGTTTTAGGAAACAGACAAAGCGTTTCTATAACGACCATTATTACGAGGGATCTTTTGTTAAATCTTCATTTATTTGCATCATAGTGTAGTAGTTGAATTATAGAATGTAAATAGTTATAAGCTGTATTGAACTGCTTTTAACTGTATCAGTTTAAGCACTGTATACCTTCGAACAGATGCAGTACGACTGTTGATCGTGACTGTAGTTAAACTCTTTTATAGTTTAGGTTGCCAAAAAGTATTAGAGGATTAATAACGGGCCCCTCTAATTGGGGCAAAACAAATGTTATGATGAGTTTATTACAACATAAGAACGGATTAAAATTTGAGAATATTAAATCCGATTATTGTCTCTATTTTCTTTTCTCATATCCCAACCTCAGTCCTACCTATTCCTATATCTTAAAGTAAGTACATATCAACAAACTACCAAAGTCTCACACCCCCGTTCTAAGATCTATCAACAGATCCTGTGTATTGTTCGCACTACACACAACATTACTTTTAATTTTTTCTTTACTCTCATGCCATCGTAAGTATCTTCAACCTGCCAACTGTAAATGTGCCTCTAAGCGCTATTATTTCCATTTGTTCAGACCGACACCCTTATAATAACTTCTTGCGTTCTTAAGGCAGAGAACCATATAATCTTTGAACATCATTACAGTTAAAGTGGATCCATACCTAAAGAGCATGATTATAAGTCTTCTAAACATATTTTATTACTTAATTTATTGAAATTTTTTTATGGCAAAAAGGTATCGTCAAATCGCTCCCATTAATCTAAGTGATCATAAATGAAACACCTTTACTTTGCTTTAAATTGAATGACACAAATTCACTTGCTTTAAACAGCTCTAATACTGCGTAGTAGCTTTTAATCAAAAATTACCTTATTCCTTCCGAGTTACTATGAAATATTGTGGTAACCATATCCGAAACATTTTCAAACCCTAACTTTGGACAGGTTTTAAAAAATTGATCTACCCCACTACCTTGTTCATATGCAAAACCTTTTTAATCAAAACGTAATCTAATTTTTCATTCAGACCTCTTGCACTGTGTTGGTTCTGCTTGCAATGGAACACTTTTAATAAGAAAGTCAATTTTACTTCCTTTTAAATTGAACCACTTTATTTTGGTTTCAAAGTCGTTCGCGACATTTATTATTTGAAATTAATTACGAAGGAAAGTAAGAAAATGAATACAAAATTTTCAGCTTTTAGTTTAAGTAATTTTTTTATGTCATCCACATCATAAATAGATTCTTATTACTATGCAATTGCAGCTTGTTTTACGTAAGCAATGTTCATTCGGTAGGACTGCAAATGTTATATCTATTCATAAACGAATAAAAGAACAAGAGGACAAACCTCACACACAAAATTGAATCCGTCCTCAAGTTAACTTTACAAACATCCACTTTTTTCGGGGGGCGGGGGACGGGGATTGTTCAACCCCTGACAACCTTATAATAATTCCTTTCAAGAAATCACCATCCTTACTCTATAGCATATAATAAAACATGCCAATGACCTTTCATACTAATCTGTAAAATTTCATGCTCATGCCCAATCTATGCCCAAACAAATATCGAACGTGATAAAATTCTCTATCGTCAAGTATTAACAAATTACCAAAATCTCTCATCCTCGTTCTAAGATCTATCAACGGATCGTATGTATTGTTCAAAATACACACAGTTTCAATTTTTTCTTTACCAATTGTCCACGTGCCTCTAGACGCTTTTATTATCCTTTGTTCAACGCCGATAACCTTATATTAATTCCTTTCAATAAAAAACCATCCATACTCTTTGGCATAGAGACCAAAGACCTACCATGCTAAGGTGTAAAATGTACACACAAAAATATCGAATGAGACCAAATTGCAACAAAAAAATCCAGCCATCACCAACCGCCAGTGAAATCTAATACAAAAAACCTATTCGTTTGTTTCACCTCGTTTCTGCCTGTCATATCAATCCGACGATATTCACAACAAAATATACCTTTGCCTTTGTATTAGCATCATCATCTTTCCTTACAATGAGTATTGGTTTATTTTACCTTTCTATGCTACACAGATACTCGATTTCAACATTGATCATGGATCTTGTCGCAAAGCGATCGCTATTCGAACATGGGTCACATCTCACAACTCACATCCTTACCCTACGGTATAGAGTAAAACAACCACATGCACCAACGACCTTTCATGCTTAGCTGTAAAAGTGTAAAACAACATGCTCATGGACTATCTATGCCCAACCAAATATCGGACGTGACCAAATTCTCTAGCGTACAGCCAAAACCAAAAAAAAAACATTCCTACTACCCTCACCTACCGGCGCACAGATTCCAAACTTATAAAAAAATCAACCACTTCCGAGTGCCAGCGAAATCTAAAACAAAAAACCATAAAAAATACTGAATAGAAACCACCTTTGCCTTTATTGTCTTTTTTTCTTTTCTCATATCCCAATCTCAGTCCTACCTATTCCTTTATCTCAAAGTAGAAACATATCAACAAACTACCAAAGTCTCACACCCCCGTTCTTAGATCTATCAACAGATCGTGTCTATTGTACGCACTACACACAACATTACTTTTCATTTTTTCTTTACTCTCATGCCATCGTTAGTATCTTCAACCTACCAATTGTCCATGTGCCGCCAAACCCTATTATTTCCCTTTGTTCAGACCGATGGTACCTACCCTTATAATAATTTCCATCGATTTTCACAACACAATATGCCTTTGCCTTTATATTGGCATCATCATCTTCCCTTATAATGAGTATTGGTTTATTTTACCTTTCTATGCTACACAGATACTCGATTTCAACATTGATCATGGATCTTGTCGCAAAGCGATCGCTATTCGAACATGGGTCACATCTCACAACTCACATCCTTACCCTACGGTATAGAGTAAAACAACCACATGCACCAACGACCTTTCATGCTTAGCTGTAAAAGTGTAAAACAACATGCTCATGGACTATCTATGCCCAACCAAATATCGGACGTGACCAAATTCTCTAGCGTACAGCCAAAACCAAAAAAAACATTCCTACTACCCTCACCTACCGGCGCACAGATTCCAAACTTATAAAAAAATCAACCACTTCCGAGTGCCAGCGAAATCTAAAACAAAAAACCATAAAAAATACTGAATAGAAACCACCTTTGCCTTTATTGTCTTTTTTTCTTTTCTCATATCCCAATCTCAGTCCTACCTATTCCTTTATCTCAAAGTAGAAACATATCAACAAACTACCAAAGTCTCACACCCCCGTTCTTAGATCTATCAACAGATCGTGTCTATTGTACGCACTACACACAACATTACTTTTCATTTTTTCTTTACTCTCATGCCATCGTTAGTATCTTCAACCTACCAATTGTCCATGTGCCGCCAAACCCTATTATTTCCCTTTGTTCAGACCGATGGTACCTACCCTTATAATAATTTCCATCGATTTTCACAACACAATATGCCTTTGCCTTTATATTGGCATCATCATCTTCCCTTATAATGAGTATTGGTTTATTTTACCTTTCTGTGCTACTCAGATACTCGATTTCAACATTGATCATGGATTTTATTGCTATGCGAACATGGGTGACGTCTCACATCCTTACTCTTCGGTATAGAGTAAAACAGCGACATATACCAACGACCTTTCATGATTAGCTGTAAAAGACTTGCTGATGCACTATCTATGCGCAGTCAAATATCGGACGTGACCAAAATCCTCTATCGTACAGCCAAAAACAAAAAACATTCTCACTACGATCACCTACCGTCCGTCGCACAAATTCCAAACTTATAAAAAAAATCAACCACTTCCAAGCGCCAGCAAATCTAAAACAAAAAAAAACCATAACAAATACTCAATAGAAACCACCTTTGCCTTTATTGTCTTTTTTTCTTTTCTTATATCCCAATCTCAGTCCTACCTATTAACTATATCTCAAAGTAAGTACATATCAACAAACTACCAAAGTCTCTCACCCCCGTTCTAAGATCTATCAACAGATCGTGTCTATTGTTCGCACTACACACAACATTACTTTTCATTTTTTCTTTACTCTCACGCCATCGTAAGTAAAAAAAAATTTTATTCAAAACAACCAAAAAAATTTAATTATTCAAACTGACACTACAAATTTCGAGCAAGCGAGACGGAGTCAGCTATTCAAATTTTCAAAAAAAACTAAAACCAACCGACACACACGTTTTACAACGCTCACAACATACTCTGTCTCACTCTAGACTATTCCTCTCTCTGTCTCGCTCAGAATTCCCAGGCTCAACCGTCCCATTACCTACTGACTTCGACAAAGCAATCGATCGTAGCCCTCATAGAACAAAGAGTTCCAGAGGCTTATGCGCGAACTATTCAGGATATGAATGAAGGAGCTTAGACAAAGGTTGGAGGTCCAGCTGGAGGTACCGAAGCATTCCGAGTTAAAGTAGGAGAACACCAAAGAAGCGTCTTTAGTCCTCTCCTCCTTATTACAGTCCTTGACTACCAGGTGAAGAAGATAAAGTACAGAACTCCCAAGTACATCATCTATTCACTGCTGACGGACGGTGGGACAATCCAAAGTGAGGACCCCTCGACCAATATACCTATCCTCCTTTCTACTTAAGACTCTATAAAGATTTATAGAAACGCATATCCCAACAAAACTGAATTATAATGTAATCTCTACAGCCCAACATGCATATATAAAGGGCAAATCTGTTGAGACTGCACTTCATGAAGTAGTCGGAACCATTGAACAGTCAATCCAATATAAGGAGTGCACTTTGGCTGCATTCCTCGATATAGAAGGGGCCTTCAACAACGTTGAATACAGCGCTATTCGCATGGCATAAAGTTCCATAAATATCGAGCCAACGCTATCAAATGTGGTACCCGTGGCGTGATGGTTAGCATGTCCACCTGCTAACCCAGAGGTTCGAGGTTCGAATCCCAGCAGACGCAAAAAATGTTTTTCCACGGGTATCGCCTTTCGCGAGGAATTGGCAAGTCCTCCGTTACTAAATTCATTGCCATGAAAAGCGCTTTCTCGATTAGCCGTTCGGAACCGGCAGAAAATTGTAGGTCCCCTCCATGCTCTCACAAGGCATGGTTGTGAGAAATGCGCTAGGCCCAGGGGCTCCTCGCTCTGTTGCGCCACCCTATTTATTTATTTTTTATTTTTAACGCTATCAAACAGGATCGACTCCATGCTCCAAGCGAGAATAATAGAAGCAGAAATGGGTGCAAGCACCCTAAAAGTCAATACTTGTGGAGGTTCACCTCAAGGAGGAGTGTTATTCCCGCTACTCTGGCTCCTAGTAGTTAACCAAATCCTGGGTTAAACTTGACATGAGCGGAATAAAAGACGTAGCCTGTGCTGATGAAATCGTCATCAAGACTTCGGGAAAATTCACAACAACCCTTTGTGAACTCCTTCAGACAGCTCTACACAAGCTCACCAGCTGGACAAAAAACAGAAATTGTTATGTTTACGAGAAAACGTAACATTTCAGATATACTTCCACTCACCATTAACGGTATACCAATAAAATTATCTTACTTACTTAAGGTGGCGCTACAGTCCGGGTCGGACCAGGGCCTCAACCAACATGCTCTCCAGCCAGCTCGGTCCCTAGCTAGCTGCCTCCAGTTTTGCACGCCAAGTTGGTTGAGGTCCTCTCCTACTTGCGTGCGCCACCTGAGTCACGGTCTTCCTCTACTGCGCCGTCCCTCGGGATTGGATTCGAAGACTTTCCGGGTCGGAGCGTTGGTGTCCATTCGCTCTACATGATCCAGCCATCTAAGCAGCTGGACCTTGACTCGTTTGACAAGGTCATTGTCGCTGTACAGCCCGTACAGTTCGTCGTTGAATCTTCTTCTCCACTCTCCATCTATGCAGACGGGACCAAAAATCACCCGAAGAATTTTTCTCTCGAAGCATCCTAAAGCGTTCTCGTCTACCTTTGACAAGATCCATGCCTCTGCGCCATATATAAGAACCGGGATGATAAGTGTCTTATACAGGGCACTTCAGTTGCTCAAGAGGGGACTTTACAACTCAATTGCCTTTTTAGTCCGAAGAAACAGCGATTGGTAAAAGTTATTCTTCGTTTGATTTCAGCGCTGGTGTCGTTGTCTGAATTAATAGCGGCGCCTAGGAAGACAAAGTCCTTAACTACCTCAAAGTTATAGCTGTCTATTGTGACGTTCGGTCCAAGACGTCAGTGTTGGGTGTCCTTTCTTGATGACAGCATATACTTGGTCTTGCCCTCATTGACCACTAAACCCACCTTCTTCGCTTCCGTCTCAATGCTCATAAACGCGCCATTGACATCACGCTGGGTTCTTCCAATTATGTCAATATCGTCGGCATATCCAAGCAATTGGACGGATCTTTAAAAGATTGTGCCTCTTGTATTGACGTAGGAGTTAAGCACTATATCCTCAGCATTGACTGCGGTTCCACCATGATGTTCCCTTGATCGTCTTTGCAGGCTTCGGCTCGGGGTTTATAGCCGGAGGCTGTTGTTTTCACCTTTTGGTAGAACTTCCGAACCTCATTCCTGCTGTGGCACCCTTCTATCTCCTCGATCGCGCGCTTCTCATGATCTCTCTTTTTCCGTTTGAGAAGCCGGTGTTCGTCTCTCCTCTTCTGCTTGTAGAGCTCGTAAGCAGTTCTAGTCTTTTTGTGCAGCGCCGCTTTGTATGCTTCCTCTTTAGCTGCATGTGCTTCCCGGCATTCGTCGTCAAACCAGGGGTTTCACTGTGGTGGTCGTGTGAAACCCAGCACTTCAGAGGCGGCATCTCTGATGGCTGATTGGCAGTGCTGACACTGGTTCTCTATACTTGATGCTGGCGGCATAGGACTCCTTAAGAGGTTGTAAGAGACTCGATCGGAAAAGGACTTGGCGATCTCTTGCAATTGTAGTCGTCCAACGTCGAATTTTCTCACAGTATTTCCTTATTTTGGCTTGGATCGGGATATCCGCAGTCGTACCTTGGCTACAACAAGGTAGTGGTCCGAGTCAATGTTGGCCCCTCGGAATGTTCGGACATCCTCTATACTGGAGAAATGTCGTGCGTCGATCGCAATGTGGTCAATCAGGTTGACGGTTGATTGATCAGGAGATTTCCATGTCCCTTTGTGGATATTGAGGTGCTGGAACCGCGTACTAGCTACCAGAACGTCTCGCCCGCAGCGAAATCGATCAGCCTGAATTTGTTATCGGAGGTGTTGTCGTGCAGGCTGTATCTTCCGATTATTCCACCAAAGATATCCTCTCTTCCTAGCTTGGCATTAAAATCTCCTAGAACAATCTTAATGTCATAGCCAGGGCACTGCTCATATGTTTTATCCAGGAGCTCGTAGAATACGTCTTTGGTGTCTTCATCCTTTTCCTCTGTGGGGGCATGTGCGCAAATGAGGCTTATGTTGACGAATTTAGCCTTGATGCGGATTGTTGCTATGCGCTCGTTCACATAGTTGAAACTCAAGACTTTTTGCCTGAGTCTAGTTCCAACAACAAATCCACATCCAAACAGTCGCTGCTTTTGTTCTCGGTAGCAATCGCCGTAGTAGATATCGCAGTCTTTTAATTTGCGTCTACCTGGTCCATCCCATCGCATTTCTTGAATAGCGGTAATATCTGCTTTGTAGCTGTTTAGAGCTTCCGCTAATTGTTCGGCTGCAAGTGGTCTATTAAGGGACCTAACATTCCACGTACGGTCCGAAGTTGTCCTTTTTTCGTTTGCTAGGTTCGTCATCAGTCAATCCGTCCGTATCCGAGGCTTGTTGGTGCTTCGCAACTAACAATTGCTTTACGTGGCCGGGAAGTAACCCCGACAGCACGACCCCCAACCTGGAGGGCCAGATTGTTGTATAACTCCAAAGATGGGGAGCCGGATAAACCGTTCCTTATAGGCCTGAGCTCCAAATATGTTGTAGTAGCCCTATAAGGTGTTCACTAAGTACACTAGTGGAAAAAATTTATTTATTTATTTATTTATTTATTTATTTATTTTATTTGCATACTTGCATTGTAAGATACAATATCTTATAAACTAATACAAGTCTCATGGTAGATTACAATTATTCTAAGCTAACGTAATAAACAATTTGTTGATTAAAAGCGATTAAGAGTTATTTTTAATTACATTTGATCAAAAACATTCAAATTAACATTTCATTCCAGTATATGTACATATGAGTATTATTTACAATAACATTTCTGTTTCATAAGTTGTTTTTGAAATTTTGTTATCATTTTATTCTTATATTCATTACTCTGGGTAAGAAACCTTACTTAAATAATTAATTTCAGTCTGAAATTTTAATTATGGGCTAAATGTGCCACTAAGTTCGTTTTGAAACTCCGGTAGTTTCCAATTCGCCTCATATTACGAGGCAGGTTGTTCCATAGGCGAGTAGCATTAATGAAGAACTGGCGTTCAGATGTTAGGCATGTAAAGCGAAATTGAATAAGTTGATGCGACCTAATAGATAAAGATATTTGCAATCTATTATAAAGATATGAAGGTTGATGTGTCTGAATTATCTTGTGCAGTAAAATAAGTGTTCTTAAACGAATGAGATTATCAAATGTTATGTTATATATTGATTTTGAATAAAATGATATCCTATCATATCGTTTAAGACCGTATATATATCTTGCTATACTAATGTAAGCAACGTTTAGCTTTCTTCGGCTTCGACTGTCAGGGTTGCAGAAAATCTCACACCCATATGTAAGTATTGGTATAACCAAGGTTTTGGCAAGCATAAGCCTAGTTCTTAGCGGGGTGAAGTTATGCGTGGCCCACAAATTGCGGAGCACACCATATACTTTTCCCACAGACGTATTAATGTGTGTATCCCTAGTTAAGTTTCTATTAAAAATCATTCCAAGATTTTTTGCAGTCTCAACATATTCAATTACAGACCCGTTGAGAAAAATTTGTGGAAAATATGAGAGATCTAATTTTTTTTTGGAGATTACGAGACATTTGGATTTACTTGAATTCAGAAAGAGACCATTCATTTGTCCAAACGTAAAAATCTGTTCTAAATCCTCATTTATAGTTGTTACTGTATCTTCTATTAACCCAAGAGGACAACTTTTGTACAATTGAACGTCATCGGCATAAAGTTGAATTGTGGACCCGGGGACAATTTGAGGAAGTTCATTTATGTAGAGGGAAAACAGAAGAGGACCAAGAATTGATCCTTGTGGGACCCCTCTGGAGGTGGCGAGAAGACTAGAACATTTTCCGCCGAAAGATACAGCTTGCTTTCTGCCAGTTAAATATGAATTGATTAGTTTTAAAGCCGAAGTGGAAAATTTGTACAAACGGGATAACTTTTTGCAAAGGTTTACATGATCAACTGTGTCGAATGCCTTTGAAAAGTCAAATGCCTTTGAAAAGTCAAGTAAGTGCTTTTCCCTAAAACCGGATTGTTGCGGTGATAGCATGTTATTATTCCGAAGGTAATTGTTGATCTGAATTTTAAGGATTTTCTCGATAGCTTTCGATAGAAAGGAAAGTATTGCAATCGGCCTGAAGTCATTCGCACCTTTAGCAATTGGAAAAATGTTGGCCATTTTCCACTGATCGGGAAAGATCAGATTCATAATCAAATAAAATCGGAGATGTTACAGGAAGTGGGGGAAATTGTAAAGATACAAATTTTTGATTGAGTTCATCCACATCTACATCATTTAAAAGATTGTTACTCTTTTTTTTGCTACCCCTAGCTCTCGCAAATTATTCCATAGTTTGTGACCACCTAAAGCAATGTTTAAATGGTTAGAATAATACAATCTTTTTGCTGATCTGATTTTGGTATTAACTTGGTTCCGTAAGGTTCTGTAATTCTGTTGAAATTCTTCAACTCTATACCGTTTCCATTTATGATAAGCTTGATTTCGTAACTGCATGAGATTCCGAATTTCCAATGTAAACCATGAACGATAATTGGGCTTGCGTAGCCTTGTGCGTAAAGGAACATGTTCGTTAAAAAGCGATATAACTTGTGAGTTTAAGAAAGCAATTTGGCCATTGGTCGAAGGAATGTAAAAAACAGTATTCCACTCAATGTTACGAACATCTTGTTCTAACCTGGAGTAATCAATGGATTGAAAATCTCTAAATTGGTAGGTAGTAGCTGAACTTTGAACATCAAAATTAAAAGTCATGTAGATGAGATCATGCCGTGAGAAACCTGGCGCTGAAAGTTGGTCGTTTAAGAGTACCATATTGATATCACTCACAAAAAATACATCTAAGAGTGTACTCGAATTTTCAGTAAAGTGTATTGGAAAGGTGGTGTTTAATGGGAACAAATCAAATGTTCTCATTCCGTCAACTAGATTATTTTCAACTAATAGGTTACTATTAAAATCTCCACATATAATGATCTTAGATGATTGAACACATATTTCATCCATAAGTTCAAAAAATGTAGACAAGCTTATGTTTTTATTTGGTCTATAAACAGTTCCTATTAGTAACTTATCTTCACCAGATATTAGATTTACAAACACGTAATCAATTGTGCTACCAAGTACTGAGTGGCATTTAATTTTGCATGTGATACCCTCTCTTACATATATAGCCGCAACACCACCCCGCCCTAATCTATCACCTCTAAAGAGTTTATATCCACCTAGTCCACATAAATAATCATTATAACTATTGGTAAACCACGTTTCCGATACACAGACCACATCAACCTTACTTCCGAAAAATAAATTCCTGAACTCATCTATCTTTGGCAACAAACTTTGTGCATTAATAAGGCATATTCTAAGCCCATTTATTTGTTTAGTTAAAACACCAACCATTGAACGCAGAACTGCATTACCATTCGAATCACCGATAACCATTATTATCAATTAATTATTTGCAGTTTATTTACTCAGAGTAAGTTTGTGAAATGTTTATTTAAGAAATTAATATGAAATATTATTAAAATAAGAAGGAAAAAAAAGGAAATGAAAAGATGGAATCAAATTATTTAAAAGATAATAATAAAATAGTAAGAAAAGAATTTTTAGAGAAAATTTAAAAAGTTTAATAAGCGCTTTATAATATAGCTGACGTGGGTGTTGGTATGGCAACTCCGTTCAAATCATCCAAGCTTACGATCTTAATTGGTTCCTCATCTAATTGACGTTTGATGTAAACAAAGCCGCGCATCGTAAATACTGATGTCAATTGTTTGGTATTTTTCAGTCGAAGTGCGGGTTTTAACAAATGGTGATTTTTCTTAGTCAGACACTCGCGAAGGAAGATTGGTGTTTCTAATTGTTGGTTTAGTCCTACATCGCGTAAGCAAAGTTGATTCTTCTTCGGATCACTGTTGTATTTTGAAATGGATTTCAGCACATAGTTCCTGTCGTATGGTGATTGAAATTTAACAAGAATTCCGGTACTCCTATTGTTTACGGTTCGAGTGCGAAAAATTCCAGTAAGAGATGGTGGTTTTATTTCCAGAGAGTGGCACAAGTGATTAAAATACACTTTCAAGTTTTCATCTTGCATCTCTGGGATGCCGTATAGCATAGCATCACATGCGATGTTTTTATTGTTTAGTGATTCTTGCATTTGTTCCAAAGAGTGAATTTTTTGTGTGGCATCTGTCATTTCAGTTTTTAAATTATTTAATTGCAGCGTGGTACTGATTAATTCTTTTTTTGTTAGAGAGAGTTCTGTTTTAATATCAGACGCCGATAGTGTCAAGCAATTGACTTCGGATTTAATATTGCTTAATTCTTCTGACATTACTTGATTCGAGATTTCGATTTGATCAACGCGTTTGTTTGTTTCTGTTATACTTGCTTTGATCTCTTTTAATTGTGCTCCTATATTATTTGATATTAGTTCTTCCGACTGTTTGATTTGAGTGGAAATCAAGTTAATAATAAACTCACTTTGTTTGGATAGTTTTTTGTCCAACATTTCCCACATAATATCGTCTTTTAGTGGAGGGGTGATGTTAAGGGGAGTTGATTTTTGGATGGAGGTTTGAGGTGAGTTTATGTTTTTCACAATCGATGTGTTGGTTTTAAATGATTTACCACTACCGGACATACTTGATATTATGTATAATGTTTAACGTTTTTCGAGATATTTACTGAGAGCAGAGAGAAACAAAGTGAACAAATTAAAAAGAACAAAAAGTATTGTCTGTCACTTTCAATGAAGAAAATTATTAGTTTTTAGTTTTTAACAAGTTTATACTTGAACATTTGCAAAATAGCACTACAAAAGCGAATTAGAAACAAAAATCAAAATTTTTAACACCAATTAGATAGTTATTGGGTACTTGTGTTTAGAGAAAAATTTAAATGAAATTGCCGCCAAAAAAAACACGTCTATTCAGTAGCTTTAGACATTTGTGAAAAAGGATAAAAAAAAAAATCCAAATTTTTTGCGGTTTCTCAAGTAGTTGTAATTCTCTTAAAAATGGTCGTACAGGAACTTCAAAAAAGCATTTAGAAGCTCAAAACTTCTAGTTTTGAGATCTAATGACAAAAATTTTTTTCAAGCTACGTAGTTCGCTCAGTCCTAAAAAATACTGAGAACAAATTTTTTTCGAAATTTTTTTGGTTCTTTTTTTTGGTGTATGAACTGGGAAATTTTTTTTTTCAACTTAACCATTAGCTTGTTTATTTAGCTTGAATTTGCTTTTTGAAAAGTTCGATTTGACCTTTTCTCATTGAGATATCGATTTTTGAATTGAAACGGCTTGATGGATTGAATCGAAACTTTATGAGGTTTTTTTGGGGATATTAAACTGTAAAAGGCACGCTCAATATGACCGGTTTTCTTAACAGATCCAACTTGGTGCTTGATTGTTCCAAAACACACCAAAAGCAAATTTTTCTTAATTTTTTAAATTAATGTAAAGATTAGAAAGAAATTTTTTTTTTTCAAAAAAATCAAAATGATTTTTGTTGTAAATTTATTCGAGATTTCAAAACTCTCCTTGTTTTTCTTGTGCAATCACCGGTTGCTGAGATATTGATGGTTAAAGACAAACAGACCCTTTTTCATTCAAAAATCGATATCTCAATGAGAAAAGGTCAAATCGAACTTTTCAAAAAAGCAAATTCAAGCTAAATAAACAAGCTATCCAGTCCATCTAGTGGTTAAGTTGAAAAAAAAATTTTCCAAGTTCATACACCAAAAAAAAAGAACCAAAAAAATTTCGAAAAAAATTTGTTCTCAGTATTTATTAGGACTGAGCGAACTACGTAGCTTGAAAAAATTTTTTGTCATTAGATCTCAAAACTAGAAGTTTTGAGCTTCAAAATGTTTTTTTGAAGTTCCTGTACGACCATTTTTAAGAGAATTACAACTACTTGAAAAACCCCAAAAAATTTGGATTTTTTTTTGATCCTTTAATTTTTTCCACTAGGTAGTTCAACCTGACTGGAACTGTAGACGCCACCGTTGATTCGTGGAAAGAATTGAAAAATCGCCAATTGCGAATTTCTAGTTTATAGTTTGCGAAATCCCTTTTTTTTTGTAAATTGCACCGCCTTAATTATAAATTGATCGAAAAAACAGCAATTTACTCTAAGTGTCATCTCAAATTACAAAATTTTTTAATTTGTGATTTGCAGTCAAGTATCGTAATTTAAGAATTTTGTCTTTTTAGTAGTTTACAAGCTTTTAATCGCAATCTACTACTTCCGGAGCACAATTTCGTTTTACAATTTACTCATCGTTGTTTACAAAATAAGTATGGCGATTCGCTTTCTCGAAATGCTGAAATCAGGAAATTTAAAGGATGATGTAGATATTAACCCCAGATTACCTCCTGAACACTACCTTCTATTTAAATGTCTGTTTATGGTCACATTTTAAGCGATCATTTTTATTTACCTTCGCAGCTCAACGTTATCATCGCCGACTTACAACCTCAAGACGTCTGGTTCAAATCCACACAGCGCCTAAGCCAGTATTGTTTTCTTTCTCATATGCACCCCGACACTGAATCACAACAAAACAATTCACCAGTCCCATGTCGCCCTATAACTACCTATACCACTGGCCTACAATTTGAAAAAGGGGTTGTTATTCGATTTTTGCTTTTATAGTTTTAAATTGCGATTAGCGAGTCACAATAGTCTCCAGACAAAGGTTTTTGGCCAGATATTTCCAAGAAAAAAACAGAATTTCTACTCCAGCTAAGCAGACCTCGGCTCTCTCTGTTGATTGGCATTCTCACGGGCCACAACTCGTTGGGTACCCACATGATGAGAATGGGCATTAGCACATCGGACTTATGTAGAGGATGCCAAGATGAGGAGGCAGAGGAAGGATCATTCCACTTCCTCTGTGAGTGTCCTACATGATGAGAATGGGCATTAGCACATCGGACTTATGTAGAGGATGCCAAGATGAGGAGGCAGAGGAAGGATCATTCCACTTCCTCTGTGAGTGTCCTATAGCTTGGCCCACACTCGGAAAAAACCCTCTAATCTCCCATTGAGGAACGTCCTGAAATTTACTCAGGGCTTCAAATGGTTCAGTGGGGGCTCTCTACCCCAATAAAGCAATTACCAACCCAACCCTCTACCTCTCCAATCTTCCCATGGATCCCACAATGGATCCTTGAGATCCGACTGAGGTGCTGCCACTTGTAGCTGCACCCCCCATGCTACCTAACCATGCCCTTACTTATTTACATGTAAGTTTAGTTTTAATGAACATTTTACTGACAAATCATTGTTCAAACACGTATTGATATGTGTACTAAATTTTGTTTTAATCCATTTCATACTTTTCCTACAAAAAATTCACGAAAAAAGATTTTTTCGACCCTCCAGGTGCGACAGCATCCCTAAGTGTTTAACGTTAATTTTTGTATGTTATAAATTAAGATAAGATGATAATTATTTTATTGTAATTAACACTTAGGTACTTGTTTTAAAAAAGTACACCATTATGTGTGTTAGAAGTTCAATAAACTTCTACTAAAATTCGTTTAATATTTTATATTCACTTATTTATCATAGCAAAGTTCAAAGTTTCTTCTTGTCATCATATGCAAAGGAAATATTCAGCTCACTCACGTATACAAACCCACTTACAGGACTTATTTCTCAGAAAAAAATTGCATACATTTCCACGTATGCGTCTGTTTACTTTCCATTCCAGTGGTAGTCAGTTAATATTTCTGGACATTTTTTTTAATTCACTTCCCCATCCCACTCATAAGCAAATATCCCTCAGAATAAATCTGCTAAGCCACATTCCAAAGTATTTACATACATAAATGGAAATCTTGTTAAAAAATCAAAATAAAAAAATATTAAAAACTAAAAAAAAATCAACTAATCCGCAAGTTGGGAATGAGCACAGAGCAAAAGAGAAATATCCATAAATAATGTAAAAATAAGGGTACACTTCCCTCCAAAGGATATTTGTCCATTTATCCTTCAAATGATTAACCGTCTCATGCTACTGAGCTACACCAAACGAGAATAAAATACACTCGCTGGCATAGTGTTGCTGCCGGAATTGGAAACAGAAAAAAAAAATACAACAGCTACAGAACAGGATGTAGGTGGAAGGTTGCTCATGCATCAGGATAACCTGATATACTGCATGTATCCTTAACGTATACAATTTGTTTTTTTGTTTTTTTTTTTCTTTTCTACTTGGGTTGTTTTTCCTTCTTCTTCGGCGTTTCTAATATTTTATTATTCCTCAAAGGATATGCACATATTTTGTACACAAACACTAACTCCCACGTATATGGAATAAGAGAAAAAATTGGGATCAACCTTTTGGAAACATCGGAGTTGCAGTTCATTGAAATAAGAAAAAGAAAACAAAAAGGAATGAAGTGCGGGATAAAGTAGTCAAAAATCTACTAGAATTTGGAAAAAATAAAGGATACAAAATGAATGCATGAATGCAGTTTTTGGCGGAAAGTTGTATACAGCGGTTGAGTTATGAACTCCTTGGTGTATGTAATTTCAGTTTCTTTTTTTTTTGTTTTTTTTTTTTTTTTTGTATATGCTAAGACTTTTATATTCACAGGTTCTTGAAGCGGTTGGAGGTAATGGAAGCGGAAAAATGGTTTCTTCAGTTTCCTACGACATTTCCCGCTTATTCTTAATCCATCCACTTGCTTGTAATAGGCAGCAAAGTCATTAGTAAATAATTTATTTCTTCCCCCGAGGTCAAGTCTAGGAATGGGGAGTCATTTCATCTGCTTAAACGAAAAAATCATACTAACAACATTTGAAGTAAGGCTGGGATAGCCCTCTATCTCAAGGCTGTGATGTGAAAAGGAAGGTGTGTAGATGTTATGTTTATGTGTCACAGTAGGCTAAATAACACTTTACTTTCCAGCCTCAAAAGTGTGATTATCTTATACTCGTTTTTAAAATGCAATTGATTCGAGGTTTCTATAGCTTTGTTGCGCCAACCTATTGACATTTTTACAGTTCCAGTCCAGTCCAGTTGAGGGAAATGGATGGGCTCCTCCAGCTCCGTTGGGCCACCCTGTTAATTTTTTATTGTAAACACAGAATAGAAACAGCGAAACAATTTGCAGCGTTTCTATACCCGGTTTTCTCGCCACTTTCACCGGTGATACCGTAACTCGGATGCTTCCGCTTAAGTGCATAGCACTCGACGACTAGTCTATAAGTAGAAATTATTATTGAGTTTTTAAAATCTCATATATCTCATTTTCAATAACGATCTTCTGTCTGAAACTACTGATCCACTAAATTGTTTTGTCGATGACAGTACCCTCAGCTTTTCATTATCCCTCCTCTTTGGAGGTGGAACTAGGACGGCAACGTATGTTAAGTTCATTAAATTCTGATCTAGACAGCATTGTCCAATGGGGAATAAAAAATCGCGTAGAAATTAATGCTTCAAAAACTCAATGCTTTCTTTTGACGTTGAAGCGAAACTTACCTCCCTTGCCACTATCCATGATTGGCTCTTGCATCGTCGAAACAGAACAGCATTCAATCCTCGGTATGTGCCAACCACCTCTTGTGGAATAACCATATACTTGACATCGCCAAAAAAGCTGCAAAGTGCTTAGGCTTTCTTCGACGATGCAAGAAATTATTTTCACCCAATGACCTGTGAGTCATCTACAAAACGTACATTCGTCCTAAGATGGAGTATAACTCCCATATTTGGGCAGGTGCGCCTTCAACTCACTTGAAACTCTTGAACAGTGTTCAGAGAAGAGCCTTTTAAATGATTGGAGACACGAACACCATTGAAACTTTGACGACACTCGAACACCGTCGTAATGTTTCTTGTCTCTCCTTATTTTATGATTTTTTTACAGACAGTGCTCTTATGAGATTGCCAGTTGTATTCCTCCCCTTGAACAATTCAACCGTAAACAATACTCGCGCTTCTAGGAATGCCCATCATTTTACCCTTGAGTGCAATTTCGGACGTACTGTTAAATACAGAGATTCCTTCTTCAGCCGTACTACGCAAATGTGAAATGCATTGCCCAGCTCTATTTTCCCCTCAAATTAGAATCTTCAGAATTTCAAAACTAATGTGGTATCGGTATCTCTTTTCAAACTCTCTCCCTTTTTCCTAACGCTCGTACTGTGTTATTTAACGCCCTTGAGGGCGCGCAAATTAAAAAAAAAGTCTTGAGGAAAAAATGCCACTATTACTGTCTGAAAACATACGAGTTCCAAACGAGAGGTGAAACCCTCTAACGAATTTTGAGTTTTACTAAGAATCGAACCCCGATCAAACCAATCAATGTCTATTTTCTTTTTTCAATGCAAAAAGAAAGATGGTGAAACCTTTGCTTGCTTATGTGAAGAATCACAATCTCTCATCCGAAAAGAATGAAAAAGTTTACTGCTCTGATTCGTCCCGACTTTTAAATTTAGACATCATAATGGAACATTAATGAACGTGTTTTTTTTACTTCCTGCACTGAAAGTAACTTTGTACTCATTTCAAATTCAAACGAACTGCGATCGATAGTAAAATAAAGTGACCGATAAATAATATCGGGGTTTATCCGTAACATTAACGGAAGATAAAGTTCTCGATTTAAGACTCGCATTAAGGGGGAGACCAATTTAGGAGCGTTAAAAACATGTTTTTTGGGATTTTTTTTTTTTTTTTTTTTTTTTTTTGAGGGAATAAAATAACTAAATCATTTTCAAAATTAGGAGAAATGTTTATTACAGCTGTCCAATATTCACAAAAATTTTTATCTTTGGGATGATCAACAAAATTGCGGCTTAATTGAAGTTCTCTGGACGCCTGTTTCCGGCGACATCTAAAACTGCTGAAGTTGCCACTCTTTTTCGGTGGATCTGAAAACGATTTATCAAAGTTCTTTCTTTTACTGACATATTAGTGGAAGTGAAGTGGTACCCGTGGCGTGATGGTTAGCATGTCAACCTGCTAACCCTGAGGTTCGAGGTTCAGACGCAAAAATGTTTTTCAACGGGTATCGCCTTTCGCGAGGAATTGGTAAGGCCTTTATTAGTAAATTCATTGCCATGAAAAGCGCTTTCTCAATTAGCCGTTCGGAACCGGCAGAAAATTGTAGGTCCCCTCCATTCCCTCACAAGGCGTGGTTGTGAGAAATTCGCTAGGCCCAGGGGCTCTTCGCTCTGCTGCACCACCTTATTTATTTATTTTTTTTTTAAGATTTAGATTTAGAATATTTTATTCATTTAAAGCTTAAAACTAAATTAACAATTGAAGTTGATAAGTTGAAAATAGAATAATAGTGTCAATTCTTAACTTTAACTGTTAGTGATGAATGACACATCAGTAAACAAATAATTCAGAATTATAATAAGATGTGGCGTAGCATCAGTGCAATGAATCTTAATAAGCTTAATTTGTTTAACTTTAAAAAATAAATTCAAAGATAACGATATAATTATACTCTTTGATATAGAGGAATTCGAATGATCAAATCAAAAAAAATTATGAAATTGAAAATGCTAAAAGAATGATTCAATACAGTTATAACTTAAGGTAAATAGCCAGCATTTAACTTTTTTGATAAAAGAGGAAGCAATTACAGTTTCTCTAATACTCAACGGCAACTCGTTGAATAGCTTTGGAGCTGTACTTGTATAAAAATGTGCAAAATGATTATTATGTGCAAATGGGACACAGACCATCCTCAGATTATTAATTCGTAAGTTATAAATTTGAGAATTTCGGCTTGGAACATTACCACTTTTTATAAAAAAACTCCTTTAATACTTTAAACACATATAAATGTCTCATTGGAAGAATATGCAGTTCTTTGCATAACGGCCAGCTTCTAGCGTATCTATTCTTTCTACAAATTATTCTTAACAATTTCGTTTGCAGGCCTTCATTTTAAATTGCTTCTGTATGCTGATGATATCGTCATCATGGCAGAATCCGCGCATTCACTGCAGTTAATGATTAACCGCCTAGCAGAATACTGTAACACTTGGAATCTTACTGTTAATCTGAGTAAGTCTAAAGCTATGATTTTTCGAAGAGGAAACGGAAGATACGCCAGAAATGAACATTTTTCATACTGTAGAGAAGAGATTGAAGTGGTACGAAAATTTAATTATCTTGGAATTATAATCTCGTGTAATGGTAATTTTGACAAAAATCTCACCGAAAAACTAGCCAGTGCCACAAATGCGTTGAACAGTACTTGGAAAAACTGCATGGCAAACACTCTAATACCGCTGAGCACCAAGTATAAAGTCTTCGAGTCTACTGCAAAGTCGATCCTTTGTTATGGAGCACAAGTTTGGGGGTTCTTGGAATCGGAAAATGTAGAAAAACTACTAAGGCTTTTTTTGAAACGACTCTTCAGACTTCCGCAGTTCACACCAAATTATATGCTTAACCTTGAAACGGGTCTACCACCTCTGTTTATAACAACACTTAAAATGCACTTTGATTATGTTTTAAAAGTTCTCTCGTGGAACAGCAGCAGAATACCAACAAAGATAGCACAATACACAATCAACCATGGATTCTTCTGGATAAAAAGATGGTTTGAATTGGCAGATTTTTGCAATCATAATCTAGAAATATCGCTACAAAATATAGCCAGTTTAAAATTTCAATTATATCAACTACTACAAAAATTAGATGAAAAATTTCGATACCAATTTTTTGAATCTGCGAGAGCATCTATCTACAGGAACTATTACAACCAGCTGGAATACGACCTAGAGGAAAACAATTACATACTTCCAAAGTAACCATAAAGTAGAGGAAATATCATATATTTTTAAAGCAAGAGGAGAACTTCTTAGTCTGAATTTTATACCACATAGAGAAGATTTACCGGTTATATGCTCGCTTTGTAATATGGGAGAGAGGGAAGATGTAAGGCACTTTCTATGCATATGTCCTGTGCTGAAAGAAATAAGACGTTCGACATGGGGAACAGATATATTAACTGATATGCAAATGTACGAGATCCTGAATGGAATAGATTGGAAAAAGCTTACTATATTCTGCAAATTATGCCTTAATTATCGGCAAAAAATCATTCAAGAAGCGTTTTAAAATATTTTTATTTTTATTTTTTTTTTATGTTTAAAATATTTTTATTATTAAAAAAAAAAATGTCAAAACTAAGTGAAAAACAAATAAAAAAATGTCAATTTGGCAGACGGCTTTTGGCCATTGTCTAAATTCATAATGTAAACTTTTTTAAATATGTTATCAAATCATGCAAATAAAATGAACTTTGAATTGAATTGAATTGAATATTCTTAACAAATGCTTTTGAGATGTCAATAAAGGTCCAAAAGTATTAGTATACGAACCACCCCAGCTAGTAATGCCATATTGTAACTTTGAGTGTACAAGGCCTTAGTATATGCTACGTAAAACTTTTTTTGAACAAAAATCTTGTAAAAGATAAAATTTTCGCGTAACTAACAACATGCATATATAATTTTAACGACTGGATATGTTCCTTCCAGTTCAACTTTGAATCAATCATAACCCCTAAATATTTAATAGTCCGGTCAATCCGGTCAATTTGAAGTTACATAAATTCGCACCAAGCTGGAAGCTGGTGAGATCGTTTAAAATATGATTCCAAATAAAACTTGAAAGTTCCCCAACTTTCCCCTGCATGGAAAAAATTTTATTCGAGGTCAAAGGTCAAAAATGTAATTTTTTTTCCGATTTTTTGCGATTTTCAGCAAAACGGTAGGTTTTATCATGAAAATATAACAGACGCAATTGTAGATTATAAATTTATCTATAAAAAATGTGAACCTACTTTTTTCTTACGAGCCACTGTTTAACAGATATAACGATTCAAAAATTTTGAAAAGTTGTGATCGTTTTAATATTATGCATGAGTATGCCTCGTATTTGCATTTTCAAAGTTGTAATATATGATTAAATAGTTTCTCCTTTTCAACAGCATGCGTGGCTATTCATGACAAATGAAATACCGTTTGTTTTGAAAACTACGCTCTAGTGAAAATACGTGTTTATTCTAACATATCTGTGGCAATAACCCATAACAGCATAGGTCGACTTATGCTCAAATTGAGTTAATGATGCCATTTTTTTTTTGTTTTTCTTGGTGCTTCAGTCTGTAAATTTTTTATTTTGATATCTTAGTCCGTTACAAAGATTTAAGCCCTTAAAAAAAACTTAAGTTGGGTAATTCAAAACTAGCAAAAGAAAAAGCCACACAAGTCATAAACATCTAAAAATCCGAACTACTTATGCCTTATAATATATGTATATATATTATTTATTTATATATACATATTTATTTTTTAATTTATATTATTTTATTTATTTTTATTAGTTTTACTATCACAAATCATAGCGAAAACAATTTTCTCGTGATTTAATTTTGAAAAATGTTCCCTGCAACCAGGGTTGCCAGATCTTTTTTGAAAAAAAAAAAAAAAACATTACAAACCAAAACTTTGATATAAACATATTATAAAGAATACGAAGGCAACGCTTAATCTAACTTTATTTTTGATTGCTGTTGTAGGCTTCTAGCAATGCCTTATTTGATTTGACGGCCTCGTGCATTTGTCTACATGAAAGACTGCAGCATATGCATAATTCAGCCTTTACCATGTCCGCACTTAATTTATTACGGCTATCTGTCACCACCACCACACTATTTATGTAATGATGATTGTATTCTTTGGTCTCCTTGTAGAAAGATAAGGAAGGATGTATGATGAGTGGATCGGCAGTCTTATAGTAACTACATAGCAGCCTTAAGCTCCTTTTTATTAGATTAATGTAGAATATTTGAAAATAAAGGACATAGTTCCAAAATATATTCTTTTATTTTTAAAAGTACAAAAAAAAAATGTGCGGCAACATCAATAGCCGATTGCGAAGAAAATTTTATCAGAAAAAAAAATACCGAACCTACCAGACTTCGGTTTTTTTGTTGTACCGAACACAGAGCTGAAATACCGAACGGTTCGGTAAAATACCGAACACCTGGCAAGCCTGCCTGCAACCCGTCTGAGAATCTGAATAATATTTTCTATGGCATCACAAAACTAATTCAATGCGAGAACATTTTACCATCAGCTGTGTTCAGGTTACCCATTAACACGACCGTCAATGGGGCGAAAAATACGTCACCTCCGATTGTTATTAAGCTCTCGAGCTCATCGCAGAGGCAAACAGTTTTGGCGAAAATTTTTGCCCACACGAAACAAAATAAACGTAGCTTGTTCCTGAACGACATTGAAACTGATGGTATTACTAACGCAGTGAATCGTCCCATCTACCTCACCGAAAGCCTTTGTGACCATGACAGATCAATCCTAAACTTGGCTCTTAAACTACGCAGGGAGAAGAAACTGCTGAAAGTCTAAGTTAAACAAACAGTATTGATTTTATTTAAAAAAAATCTTTTTTTTGGGTTAGAGCACACTGCTCACCTTTATTCATAGAATCTTTGCTTAAGACTAAATTACAAAATTGAAAATGATTTCTTTATTGCCATTTCTTTATTGCTATAATGTGATAACGCTGCAATACTGTAATACTGCAACCTAATTGAGTAATGCCTTACTTTGCATTTCCCAATAATAATCATTTACCTTTAGTGGAAATGCCCCAGACGCATGGTCAGCATTTCCGTTGGCTGTTGTTATTTTTATTCTTGTTAACTTCTATTCGTTCCAAGGCAAAATTTGTGTTCAACCAACTGAGAATGTGTCAAAAACATACGTAAATTCTATAAGGCAACTGGAGGACATCGTAAGCAGCAATGAAACAGCCTAAAATTTCTTTTATTATTTTCAAAATTGTATTTAGTTTTTCTATTACATCATATTATATTATTTGCGAATTCCGGCTTTGGTTTATTGTAAAACTATACATGTATATACATATTCATATTTCTTCACTATTTATCTTCTTATTTCTCTATTTTTATTTTTATTTTCTCCTTCTATCTCTTTTTTCTCTCTTAACAAGAAAAATATTTGCTGATAATTCTGTACTGTACTATATTAATATTGTATTGATCGCAGTTTTTTGGATATGGTTCACTTTGCGAGTTTGTGCTCGGCTAGATTATGTAGGTTCAGCGCAGGATTTTGTATCCTCTATAACACTTAACCTTCATGACTAGTCCAAGCCCTATTTGCCCTCGAACCCTTTTCAATGTGATTTGCAATCAATGTGCTGGTCTAAAGATTTTTCATTTAAATGTCTGTAGTTTGAGATCGAGTTTTGACGAATTTTCTCATATGGTAAGTGACAAGTTATGTGATGTGTTGTGCATATCCGAAACATGGCTAAATGAAAACGATTCGGATGACAGCTTTCGTTTGGATGGTTATTCATTTCTTCGCAATGATAGGGTGGGTATTAGAAGTGGTGGTGTTGGAATATACTTTAGATCTTTCTTAAAGTCAAAGATTATTTTGCGATCATCTGGTTCTCGAGTTGAATATCTGTTTATTGAGATATATAATTCGCTCCAAAAATGTTTGATTGGTTGTGTTTACAACCCACATCGTAGCAATGATATGTACGACTTGTTCATCAATCTAACTAGCATTTGTATACAATATTCGGATATAATTATTTGCGGAGACTTCAACAGTAACTTACTTATTGATAATAGCGCTAGTAGATCTTTTCGTGATTACGTAGCCTCTATAGGACATGATATTGTTAATACTATATATCCTACGCATTTTTCTATTCACTGCCCTACCTTAATTGATAATTTTATTGTGTAAAGTGTAAGTGGTGCAGTTTGACCAATTGTCAACCCCTGGCATTTCGGCTCATGACTTAATTTTTTTAACGTATAATTTTGTTTTCTGTGACAAACCAATAGATACACCATTTGAGTTCAGAGACTTCAATGGTATAAGTTTTGATAATTTGTATTATGATGCGCAATCTGAAAATTGGGTAGGCTGCGAGTATTTTTCTAGTGTGGATGAAAAATGTAACCATTTTTCAAATATCATAAATAGTTTGTTTGACACACATGTTCCTATAAAAAGGATAATGTTTTCAAATAACAGAAAACCTTGGTTTACACCCCGAATTCGCAGGCTTATGAACCTCCGTGATAAGGCGTATGCAAAGTGGAAATCTAATCGTAATGTAATTTCAAGAGGCAATTTTGTGCACTTAAGAAATCTTGTCACTGCAGCCTTAAAATCAGAAAAAACAAAATTTTTCGCGAAAAAGTTTGATATTAAGCTCTCTTCATCTGAGCTATGGAAAAATCTCAAAAAATACAATGTTATTTCGAGATCTGAGCCCACATGTAATTCTAGCTCGGACGAACTCAGCAAATTCTTTGTTGAAACATGTTGCAATTCTTTGTCAAATGAACCACTCGAAATAAATGTGCAGCCTTCAAACAGTTTTAAATTTTTGCATGTTACCGATTTCGATATTATTTTTGCAGTTAAAGAAGTGAAGCCTTCTTCTATTGGCTCTGATGGGATATCTTTAAAATTTCTTAAATATGTTCTGTCTTTTGCAATAAAATCTTTAACCCACATTATAAACCATATATTAACTACTTCAATCTTTCCTTGTAGATGGAAATCATCGATTGTACATCCTATTCCCAAAAAAATTCGAGTTAATATGAAATGTGAAGATTTTCGTCCTATAAGCATATTGCTTTTAAAAATAGTGGGAACAAAATCGTAATAGATCTTACTATTAATTTTAAACATTTTTTAATTGTCCCAATTTATCTTAACTATAACGCATGGAATACTGATTTGGAACAACTTCATGACTTCCTTGTTAGCGAAGATTGTGACAATATTTTAATAGTTGGGGACTTAAACGGTCGTATAGGTAATTTTCAGAACCCTCCATTTTTAAACGATGGAAAATTTTTATCTGAGAGAAATTCTTTAGACGCTAGTATGAATTCAAACGGTAACCGTCTTATAAATTTGGTAGAAGACTTTGGATTTTTGATTTTGAATGGGATCTCCAGAAGTGATTGTGTAGGAAACTTAACGTTTATATCAGCTCAAGGTTGCTCTGTTATCGATTATTGCCTTATAAAAGGAGATTGGCTCAATGTTGTGAAAGATTTCGAAGTCGCTCCTGCTAATTATTCAAATCATCTACCTATCGTTGTTACTTGTGAGTTTGATAGCCAAGATAAATCAGTTCGATCCCAAACAGAAAATGGAACCAACAGACTTCGCTGGGTAGAGAAAAAATCGAATTTATACAGAAGAAATCTTACCCAGCATTCAGTCAATCTGCCACATCACATTTCGAACTCGGTAGATGAAGCAACAAATCTAGTTTTTCAAATAGTAAGACAGTCAGCACCATTTGCATCAAATAATACTAGAAGGTCTTTCAAATCGGATTGGTATGACGAAGAGTGTAGGAAGAGTAGAGACAGATCGTTCAAGTTCTTAAAACTTTTTAGAAGCTCCAATAATGTAGCTATGAAAGCGCTTTATATACAATTCAACAATGCTTTTAAGGATTTATGCAAACGAAAAAAAGAACTTTTTTTAAGAAAATCAGCTTTGGATCTTATACAAAGCCGTGATTCAAAATCTTTCTGGAAAAATGTGCGTATTTTAGGTGGGCGGAATAATTCAGTTTCGTCTCCTCTAGAGCTTGATATTCTGGCATCACACTTCGAAAAACTTTTGTTGCCAGATCCAAACCAATTGTCTATAAATTTTGCACTTCCTTATGTATATATTGAAGAATTGGACTCTCCTTTTTCAATGTTAGAGCTGCTCGCTGCTCTAAAAAAAATGAAAAATAATAAGGCAGCAGGCTCAGATGGCATCTCAGCTGAATTCTTCAAAAATGCCAGCTCTCATTTTTTAGAACACGTTTTGGTGCTGTTCAACAAAATGTTTCACGAGGAAAATTTTCCGAAGTGCTTTCGTACTTCGTCGATCTCAGCAATTTTCAAAAAAGGTGATCCTAACTTACCCGAAAACTATAGAGGTATTTCTGTACTTAGCTCCTTTAGAAAATTATTCACGCAAATTCTCTATTTCAAACTGGTTTCATGGGTTGAGCGAAATAAGAAAATAAGCTGCTTTCAGGCTGGCTTCCGGGCAAACCTTTCGACAGCTGACCAAATCTTTGCCCTCACAAGTATTGCTAGGCGTTATTTGGATAAAAAAGTTAATCTTTATGCATTCTTCGTGGATTTTAAATCCGCTTTTGATACCATTAACAGAAGATCACTTTTGTTTAAACTGGCAGCTATCGGCCTATCAACCAAATTCATAAGAATATACGAGCAGCTTCTCTCAAATATGACTGCTGTTGTTTCAAATGGCAGTAGCAAATCTAAAGAGTTTCGCTCTGATACGGGTGTTCCCCAGGGATGTATTTTGAGTCCTTTAATCTTCTCACTTTTTATAAATGATGTTGAAGATCATTTACCAGGGGGTGTTACTTTTGGTGATTTAAATGTCAAAGTCTTGTTGTACGCTGATGACGTTGTAGTTTTGACGTTTAATCCAGTGACACTGCAGCTTCAGATAAACAAGTTAAAACAATTTTGTGATCTGTGGGATCTTAAAATCAACACAGCAAAATCAAAAATTTTGGTCTTTAGAACCCAAAGTCGCAGCACAGCTAATGACCGCACTTGGACACTTGATGGTTCCAATCTTGAGGTAGTGAAGGAATTCAAATACTTAGGCTTCAAAATAACTCATAATCTAAATTTCAAAGTTCACATAAGAGAGAAGTTAGCGAGCGCAAAAGCTGCAATCAATTGCATGTGGTCAAATTTTTTTAAGAATAAATATATAGATCCAGCGTCTAAGTTTAAAGTTTTCGATGCAACAATCAAAACCTGTTTTTGTTACGCGAATGATGTCTATGGATACAAGGAAATAGATGAAATCGAAAGTATACAAAGATATTTTTTCAAACGCATTTTTCGCTTACCGGCAAACACGCCTAACTATGCCATACACGTCGAATCGGGGTTACCTACAATATTTGTAAGAAATTTAAAAGCTAATGCAGACTACATTCTTAAAGTCATGCAAAGATCTGACGACAATTTATAGAAAAGAATTATGTCAGTGTCTTTGAGGTGTCGTTATACGCCTATTAAAGACTGGTATGAACTAGCGTCGGCACACGACTTTTCTTTTAACCTCTCCGTGGATAACTTAAATTCATGGAGGTCTGTTTTTTATGACTGCATTTCTTGCATTGATGAAAACGTGTACCGGTCATTTCTTGATCGGGCTGGAGAGTCTGTTTCACGATCAATATACAAAAGATTGAATCACAGTTTAGGAGAAACCAACTATTTTCGGAATGAATTTTCTGTAACGGAGATGAGTCTTATATTTAAGGCCCGTACGGAAATGTTACAGTTAAACTACAGGCCACATAGATCTGATCTTAACCCGAACTGTACTCTATGCAACCTAAACGAACCAGAAAACATTTTCCACCTCCTGGCCGTATGTCCAGTGCTGCAAGAAATCCGACGTCTATATTTCAATAAAAGTTCCCTATTGTCGGAGGAATGCTTAAGCGTTCTTAATGGAGAGAGTGGTTGGAAATTACTTATACGTTATTGCTCACATGCGGTTTCATATAGAAATTTGTACGAGAACTTTTAGGTGAACCTTCATACCAAATCATTTAAAATTTTGTTCTAGCTAAATTATAAGCTCAATTAATTTTTTGTTTTCTATATTTATAGCTTATCACTTTTGGTTAATATACCCAAATGTATACCCTTTTCTCTCGAAATATTAAGAGTATTAAACTTTCCGGCAGACGGCTTAAAGCCATGCTTGTAAATCTTAATCAAAATTGTACTTATTATGGAAAAAATAAAGATTCTTTAATAATAATAATAATAATAATAATAATAATAAGCATTCTTCCATGCCTCTCAAAAATAACTGAAATTGTTATAAAAAAACAGATTGTCAACCATATCGAAAATAATAATCTGCTTACACCTTTTCAATCGGGTTTTCGTAAGTATCATAGTTGTAATACAGCACTTTTAAAAATAACTGATGATATACGTGAACGCTTTGATAAAAACGAAATTACCTTTTTATGCCTCTTAGATTTTTCGAAAGCGTTTAATTCCATAGATTTTAATATCATGCATAACGAACTCATAAAACAGTATGGTTTAAGTTCATCTGCGGCTCTGCTTATACTAAATTTTTTATCTGGAAGGACACAAAGAACAAAAACAAAAGAAGGGTATTCAAGATTATTGCATTAATCTTCGGGAATCCCTCAGGGTTCTATCTTGGGACCTTTGCTTTTTTCATTGTTTATCAATGATATAGTTTCTGTTTGTAGGTCTGTAAGTATTCATATGTATGCTGATGACGTACAAATCTATATTTCACGAAGGGTTGGGCTGCAAACTGATGCTGTTTGTAGACTGAATGACGATCTCCAAAACATATCGGTTCGGGCAAAAAAGAATTGGTTAGTACTTAATCCAGATAAGTCGCAATGCTTAGTAATTACGAAATATTCATTGGAGTTTAATGAGCTTCCTCAAGTGTTATTAAATAATAATATCGTTCCTTTTTATAATAAAGTCCGCAATTTAAGGTGTAATTATTAACAGTGATTTGTCAGCCTTGGATCATATAAACAATGTTATTGCTAAGGTGTATGGAGTGCTTCGTCTACTATGGTCAAGAAGCACCTTTACTAATCAAAATGTTCGTTTAAGATTGGCAAATTCCATGTTAAAGCCAATCCTTTTTTTCGCAGAAAACATTTTTTCCTATCCAGACTCTAATAGCCGTCGGCCGTCGCAAGCTAGAACTGGCACGTAATTCTATTCTTAGATATATCAACTGTCGTCGTAAGTTTGATCATGTTTCAGATATAAGCACTAATCTTCTTGGTTTCTCAGTCCAGACTTATATTGATATTCGTAATTGTATTTTTCTTAAGAAACTTCTACTGTTCAAGAAACCGAAATATTTATTTGATAAAATTCAACATTGCTCTTCTGTGAGGACAGGCAATTTATTGATACCTCAATTTAACTTTTTGAACAGTAAAAGATTGTTTTTTGTTCATACGGTGATTCTTTGGAACTCGCTCCCAACTTATATAAAACAGACTCAAAACATCAAAGACTTCAGCAATCTTTTAAAAAGCTATTTTTCCTGTTCTTAATATTCTTTCTTTTCTCTTTTTATCTCTATTCCTATATTAACCTCTTTCTTCCTGTTCTATTTTCTTTTTCTATTCGCTTTTCAGTTTTTTGAATATATCTTTTCAAATTAAAGTTCTTGAATTTACTTACTTATTTGATAGAATAAGCATTATAAAAACTTTGTAAATAAATTGTTAATGATTTATTGTTATCTACAAACTTTAAGAAAATTGTACGTTATAAGATTCATCTTACTGTACATAGCCACTCTTTTTGAAATAAATCTAAAAAATCTAAAATCTAAATTATATATCCGTCTGCTTTGAGCTATAATTACGAAAATGTCTGAAAATTGTTTTATCTGTGGTAAACTACTAGGTAAAAGTGAAATTATAATAAAAAAGTCAGAATATTATATTTTATCTGTGGTTAGGTAAAAATTACGTTACTGCTGTTGAACGGGGTATGAAGGCGTTAATTAATGCAAGTCTCGAAAGAGCCGATGATTTTTCGGAACATCTTAGGAATCTGAAATTCCTTGCTGCGATACGACATCAGCATTTTACAGCAGGGGTAAAATAACAGTTTTCAAAATGTTTGAAAAGCAAGATCTACTTCAATGTGCTGAAGTATTTAAAAACAATAATTCAACTCGACAAGAAGTTCTCACCAACGGCATTCGCATTATTCTTTCTATGTACGGAGCTCCTAAAAAAACTACCTGCTAAAAAACTACACTTAAAGCAAAAAACAAGTTCAATTAGCTTGTCTTCCTCCATCTTCAGATGCTGCTCATCAACATCTTCTTCGCGTATATTATCAAGTTCAAGTGTGGCCTGGTAATCAGCTTGACCCTACAGACTGGGGTTGGAAACTAATCTCTAGAACTCTAGAACTCTAGAACCAATTCAAACTGCACTTCCACCTGGACCAGAAAAATTGCTGAACACAATTTTTTGTATCTGCAAAAAGGGATGCAGTGCTAAATGTGGTTGCAAAAAAGTTGGACTGTTTTGTTCTATGGCATGTAACAATTGTCGAGGTCGGCCATGCTATAATGTTGAATCACCAACAGTAGAGGATTCGTTTGATTCCAATGAGGTGACATCCGAAACATCGCTATTGACGCAATTTACTTGCATCCAGCATGAAGATGAAGAAGAAGAACAAAAGAAGATCAAGAAGAAGAACAAGAAAAAGATTTTAATGGCTATGAATTAGAAGAATAAACTTCACTACTTTGTTTTAATTTATTTCGTATTTTTCTTTTGCAGTCTTTGCCAATTTTTGATATTTTGTTTTTTATTAAATAGGATCATAATGAACAGATAGAATAGAATACTTGGGAAACCAAGTTAAGAAAACGCGCTATACTTTACCTCATAGGTGGCGTGAAAACGTGCGCTTATTATAACGATTATAACTTTTCTAAATTTTTGAATCGTTATATCTGCTAAACAGTGACTCGTAAGAAAAAAAGTAGTTTAACATTTTTTATAGATAAATTTATAATCTACAATTGCGTCTGATATATTTTCATGATAAAACTTACCGTTTTGCTGAAAATTGCAAAAAACTTTAACCTCGAATTAAATTTTTTCCATGCAGGGGAAAGTTGGGGAACTTTCAAGTTTTATTTGGAATCATAGTTTACGATGTCACCAACTTTCAGCTAGGTGCGAATTTATGTAACTTCACTATCAATTTTTGGTTTAATTTGACCGGATTATAAACTGATTAACTGCTTTAATACTGAAATAACCACTAGAGCACTGCAAATTAGAATTAAAGTTTTTTGTACCGCACTTATGAACATGAAAGGAAAATTGTTTACAATCATGCGCATGGAAGCAAGGACTAAACTCAAAGAGACTATCACCCGATATCTTAAAGGACATTAACTTTTAAGACTCATTAAAACCACAACCTCATAACTTCAAGATCTTCTTCAATTTTAGCAATACAGTCGAATAGAATGTTTGATTTATAAGTTATTGATATGTCATCAGCAAAGGCGGTTGGAGACCCGTTTAGAGTAAGTTTGAAAAAAGAATTAATATAAACTAAGAAAAACAACGGGCCAAGTACCGAGCCCTGGGGTACACCATTTTTAAGAACTCTTGGTTCACCTAAGACTCCGTTTATTTTAACTTTTTGCAATCTCCCTTTTAAATATGACTCTAGCCATTCAAATGTGTTTCCACGAAAACCAGCGTTATATAACTTACTCAACAGCAAGTTATGATCAACCATGTCAAACGCTTTAGTCATGTCAATAAATAAGCCTCATCGTTGATTTATTGTTATTGAGACTACGATAAAGTTGACTACAAACTCTCAAAATTGCATCTTCAGTCGACATTCCTGCTCTAAAACCGAACTGGTTGTTGCAAAAAAAATTATGCTTATCTAAAAACGACAAAATACGAGTCTTTATTAGTTTTTCAAATATTTTTGAAAGTGTGGAGAATAAGGAAGTAGGCCTATAGTCCGCAACATTTATTTTATTTTTATTTGTGGGAAGGATATACAATTATACATACCTAAAAAAAGATGAAAAAGTGCAAAATTCTAAATTTGGGAGCCTTTATACTCCAAAATTTGAATTTTTGGCAAATTTTTCGACATACATATTAGACTCCCGAAAAATTATTTATTTACACGCTACCTTACAAACTTCATGTATATCCTTTCGATAATATTACTGACTGAGAGTAACATCCCAAAATTTCATCTGAAACGGTCGCAAACTTTTTGAGCTACAACACGAGCAGTTTTTGAAAAAGTAGTTTCGAGATTATTGCGTTTAAAGTTCCACCACGAGTAAATTATTAATTGTAGTAACTTACGGATTAATCGGCGATTCCAGGCGCGTACAATAAACCTGCGACTTCCTCGTACAATAGACCTTCGACTTCCAGATAATAAGTCAACAGTAGAGGATTTGTGAGGCGAAGGTTGCTCCTCCTCTAACGGTCCGAGCTACCTGACTCGTCACCCGACCGCATGTTGTTCTCGCGCTCTAAATGCGATAGCTCTGCATCTATTCGATATTTCCAGTTTTCCTTTGGTTATAAGATTCTTTAATTATCATACTTTCAAAATATGTATGAAATAGAAAAAAAATAGATTTTTTGAAAATTATAAAGTGGTCTTTCCCCTTAACTAGAACTTTTGAAGAACCTTGTCAAGTTACACAAACACAAATCACTGGTCGAATTACCGCATCAGTGATCGATTGAGTGAGTACTATTTTTCTTTCAAAATTCGTTCCATATTACACAACATCAGTCTGCTGTTCATTTATCGACTTTCATTCGTTCAAAAACTGATGAAATAATGTTAAATTTGTGGGAATTGAAATAGAATTGGTAATGGACGTATAGCCAGAGGAAATATACGGATATACAGAAAGAAGAAATGTCCTCTTTATAAAAAAATTAATGAATTTATTCAACTAACTTACGTGAACAATTATGTTGAAGTGAAGAAATAATATTCAAATTTGACATAAATAAACAAACAGATACTGTGATCATTTAAAAATACTTAAGCTGTAGTGTCTAAGAATAAAATGTAAATGTCAATTTCAACACTCCCCGTCATTTACACAAGATGATTCCGCATTCTTTCCTCAAAATTGTGTGTCTTTTTGCCGTAAGCGCTTTGTTGGAAGATCAGCTAACATCATTTCCGTTGGACAGTATTTGCAAATGACGAATCCTTTTTTTTTTTTATTAATTCTTAACAGCTTTGATTATCTTCATAAATTGTTGTGATTCTCTTTTAAATTCTTGCATTTCCATCAATATGCGACGAATCCATAAAGCTTCCTGGCACGCTTCTGATAAAGCAATGAATTCTTGTTTCCGACATGGCCAACTGACAACTCCGCCGTTTGCCACGTTTAGATTTACGGCTTCTCGTGTCTTCAGCTCAATTAGCATCAGCATAACCATACAAAATGTCTACCCCATCACGTTTACTTAATGCAAGTTTCAACTTCGTAGTTCCCTTTAAATATCTGAGCAAACGTTTCAATTCGTTCCAGTCCTTTTGTGTCGGCTGACTGACCTTTTGAGCCATGATTGAAACATTTGCTGATGTATTAGGACGCGTTTCGTCACTTGCTTTCGGTAATTTGGATCAATAGGAACATTTGATAACCTTGAATCCTCTAAGCCAAAATCTTTAATAACTTGTTCAATGTAAGTTGTGCTCATATTGTAAACTTCTTTATCATCTTTTCCAACTTCAAGTCCCAAATAGTTTTTGATAAAGTATTCTGTACAAAGTCAATCATTTCCATATTTGAGCTGGAAACTATCAGATCATCAACATATATCAGAACATAGCACCAATGTTCAGCTCTGATTAAGACTGAGTGAATTGCTTAATTCCAGATTCTTGCTACCTGCTTCAGTCAGCAAATGCTATTTTTTAATAAACAAACTAAATGCTCTTTATCAAACACCGGTGGCTGCTTCATAAATATAGTTTGGTTTAATTCACTGTTAAGGAATGCAGTCCTTGCATTTAGATGTTGAAATGTCAAATTATTTTTTCCAGCAATCGAAAGCAATATTCTTAGCGTTGTTTGCTTAGCTACCGGAGCAAACAATTGGTTATAGAGAGAATCCCTAGATGACTAAACGGGCCTTAGACCTCAATATTGTTTCATAGGATCCTTTTTTCAACTTAAAAAACACATCTACTGCCTATCGCTTTTCTCTCTTCTAATTCCCAGGTACTATTTTTCTACAAGGAATCCATTTCGTCTTCGATAGCAGAAAGCCACTCTATTTTATGTTTACTTGACATTACTTCTTTTAAGTTCTTGGGCTCAATATCTTCTTCTTGTGTAACATTTAAAATTTCAATTAACTTTTTTGGTGGAACTCCTTTTTTTTGTTTTTGTTTTTTTCCTTTTCTTTGTTTCTTTCTGGTCCGGACGTACGTTCCAACTGCTTCATGAGACTGAGCCCACCTGGTAGGACAAATAGACTTCAACTTTTGTTTTTTTCTCACTTTTGTTTGTCATTTTTGAAATTTCTTGGTGTAGAACGTCTTGTCTTTTAGGCCAGTGAAAAAATGCTTCAATCACTCCGATAGTTCCTAACGCATTTTTGATTCCTGACACTTCGCATGCTGCATTGACTGCCAAACTAAAGCTATGTGCAGGGCAATGTACGTAAATTGCCAGGGGGAAATACGATCTCAGATGAGCATGTGCACCAATGAATTGGCCACTCATTGCCGGAGCTCCGTCGAATCCTTGGCCATACATATATGAGCAATCGACGCCAACATCATGTAAATAATTTCTGAGTGAATCTGCTAAACCTCGTATATATAAATAAAATTTTGAGTAATAGACCCCCCCCCCCCCCCACCCCCCGGTCGGGGGTCGGGCAGACGGCATAACAATTAAAAATATGTTTTCGGATTCGCACAAATAGTTTGAGTCCTTATTTGAGAAACGCTGCGATCAGTGATTTGGTGTTGATTAGGAACGTGAAAAGATCTAGTTGTGCTGTCAATTTTACCAACGAACTGAGGTGATACTGACATTCCGCATTCGCCACCGCATTTTACTTTGTTGTCGTCGTCATAATAACAAGACAATTAATGTTTGATCGCGAATTTGTCTTTTAATGTTCGTGTTTTTCTAATACTTGTCTTTGAGACAGTAAATTTAAAATGCTTTTCCTAACTTACTTTTCTGAACTGGCTGCGTCTTTTGGCTTTCATAGAAAGGTCTGGAAAACAATAAATAAAAAAAAAGAAGAAAGTGCAACGCATCAGCTCTTTTCTTATATATTCGTAAAAATGAAAACCACGAAATAATTCCACATTTTTAAATGATCAACGTTCACCAATTTCAATACAGAAATCACTTTGACTCAGACTCAATTAGAGCCTTAACTACCTCATACTCAAAAAAGTGTGCAAAATCTAGGCCCTATTGTGAGTTCTAAAGCAAATTGCAGCATTCATCCGAAAGTCCCCTTTTGGAAAAAGCAGTTTTCTATTTTATTCTTTTTGCTCCGCATACCAATTTACATCATTCCACCAACCATTCCCGCTGTCATCTGATGTTCAATAGGATGAGAAAAAAAAGCTCGTATATTCAATTCCATGCTGACACTTGGCTTTTTTCCTTACAAATCGTTCCTATTTCGTTTCAAAATTCCTAAAGGGATACGCGACCAGCCAACTTTTTTTTCATTTCTTTTCAATTTTTCCACCAGCATTTCCACTTTGCGTTGTGATTTGTGTACCCATTTTTTTCTTAGTTGAACACTTTTAACACACGAAGAGCAAATCAACACACATTTCGCTATATTAGAGAGAGAGAAATCCGCAAAAAAAACCTCAATGTTGTTTGTTGCATCATGAAGGATACTTCAAATAAAATAAATAAAAACAAATAGGCAACAGACAACAAAGATCCACCACAGAGATAAAGTGATACTATCCATTGGACACATATGTAGTACATACCTAACTGTCGGGTCCCCAACACTCTGTTCAGCCAGAACTACACAACAGCGGAATACTTTTTATTCTTCTTCTGGAAAATAAGGACAGAAATAATAATACACTACAAAACCCAAAAGAACAACGACTCCCGAATCCCACCCGAATGCAGATGCCAGAGACAGGAGTCGGAAAAAAATTTAAATCCCCAATATATTTTCTATCCGACATGATCCTGTCCGGTATGTGTCCTGTGCTCTATATCCCTCTATGCTTGCTGCCAGTCTTTTACATGACAACAAAAAAAAATAAAAGACAAAATTTACGCGAAAAAAATTCTCCGCGCAAAAAAAAAAACAAAGCAAACATATCCCAAAATGAACTTCGAATGGGAAAGGACTTTTTTGTGGCTCTGCCGAGTGTCATGTGATCCTTTTTTATTCGTTGGGATTTTTTTTTTCTTGTTTTTCTTTTTAATATTCTTACAGAGTGGTTGGTTGTTTTATTTGTTTTTGTTTTGGGTGGCGAGATTGGGAGAGGGGTCCTTGCAAACAAGCCACACTGTCATCAACTCCATGGGAAATGTAACCCCAAATGCAAAAAAAATCGCCTGTTTTGTGTGTGAGAGAGCTACAGTAGTCCTGGCAATGAATATGAATGCACTCTGTACTGTAGGTATATGGTTGTTCTTTTTTTTTAATGGGAGTCCTTTTGGTTGGTTTGTCTCTTCAACTGCTACTGAGCATTTGGCCTTGGTAAGCAGTATGGTTGTCTTTTTATGCCACCTCAATGCTACGTCCCAAGGGATCATCCTGGCCGGGCATATGTGTGTATATAGAACTATACTGCAATTGCATAGAAAGTGGTGGTCCCTATTGATGGTTCAGACCGATTACAATTGGGTTTCAATAAGCCAGGAAAATCATAACACAAATGGGTGGCTCTATGTAAAGGTTTCGCAAAATATTACTGTGCATTACATTTAAAGATACAAAAGCCTTCTGTAGTATGCAATAAATGAACTTTGTCGAATTTGTTCGATGGTTGAACCTGTCGCAGAAAATCAATTTAACTATTTTCTTTAACAAATTTGGCCGCCTATTGAGGGTGCAGAATATTTTAACCAATTTGTGAAAAAATATGTATTGATATGCAGCTTTTCTAATTTTTATTTGTTTGCAGTTCAAACCTGAGTCCAAAGCTTTTAAGTCAATATACATTTTTTTATAAGCCCGTGCTCAGTGGAAATTTATCAAACTGTTTATTTAATTGGATCAACAATTTGACACTTTATTTGGTTTAAAATTTTCAGGCTCAGAGGCAGGATGATGTGAAATAGTTATAGACAAAGTTTTTAGTGATTTATTTCTTCCTATATTATTATTATTATTATTAAAAATTCTTTATTATGATGAAATCTCGAAAAATTTACATAAAAACACAAAGAACATTAGCATGGCAAAAAAATATTTGCCGTCTGCCTGAAATTTAACTTTAACTTGGTTTAATAAAGAGAAAGTAAAAGTTTTGTTTAAAAATACATAAGTATACAACATAGACGGATCCACGGGGGGGAATTTCGTGTCCGGACCCCCCTCCAATCGGGAAAATAAAAGATGTTATTTGTAACATTTATCGGTTCCTAATGTTCAAATTTCGTTACGGGACATAAAAATATAGCATGAGCAAGACAAGGAAAGGAGAAGTAATATTACTATTTTAAAAATTCAAGAACTTTATTGATTCGCAAAATATAATCGACATTCTTGAACGACTTGCTATTGATAACCTGAAAAATATCATCCGATTGATGTTTGCATATGTGACTCTATCCGATAAAAGGGACTTACTAGGCAAATAATCGGTTGTTGGATCATGATTGATTACACAAGTTCTTTTGCTGAATATTCAAGAAACGCAATCAGAAATTGTGACATCGCTATTATTTCTCAAAATATAAATTCAGAGAAACGGTTTTTTACATGGGTTTGAATGGTACATTCGCGCCTTTCAGAGCGTGCTGTGTAAGCTTTCACTTTTGCGTAAAAGGTGCCTTTTCTCGGATCGCGTCACATATAAACTTTTTTACATGTAAATGTTTGATCGAAAGATACTAAGCAGTAAAGCATTAAGCGCATTTTGGATATTCTGGCCGTGGATTCGTTGTCCCCACATCTTGACTTCTGACAGAAAATTTTCTTTCGAACAATCCGATATATCTTCGTAAAATGTGTAGAGGTAAGCGCATTTCTTTTAGTTAAATTCTTGTTTAAGAAACAGTTGCCCGAAACTTTGGAAAATGGATTTGTGTTCCGAGAACTGACTTTTGAGTTGAGAAATGAACGTATCAAGAAACGGAATGTAGAAAGAAATTCTTTAGTAGTCTTCAATACTTTGTGCTTGAACGTTGCCACGATTTTGTTGTTGATTGCAACGGCTTGTGGCGGCGGCGGCGCGGCGTGACAATTTCGTTGTAATTTCGTATTCAGAACAAATTCTAGCAACATGCTCATAAACAACGTGGAAAGTAGAATCTGCGTTTTCGCGTTTGTACGTAAATTCATTCAAAGCCTCATCTGCCAGCTTAGTAGCCTCACCCAGATCTTGGTTTTTATAGATTGAAATTCCCGACTCAAAGGCAAAACAATCGAATTAACTGATTCCATAATGTGACAGCCGATTTGGAATTCAACCGTCGAAATCACTGTTAAAAGATGCAATACATTTAGCGAAGTATCTCGATCTTTCCACGTTTTGATTTCTTCCAAAGATTCAATAACAGCCGGTTGCAATTCAACGTACGTTCCAACTGCTTCATGAGGCTGACCCCATCTGGTAGGAAAAACAGACTTCAACTTTTGTTTTTTTCTCACTTTTGTTTGTCATTTTTGAAATTTCTTGGTGTAGAACGTCTTGTCTTTTAGGCCAGTGAAAAAATGTTTCAATCGCTCCGATAGTTCCTAACGCATTTTTGATTCCTGATACTTCGAACGCTGCATTGACTGCCAAACTAAAGCTATGTGCAGCGCAATGTACATAAATTGCCAGGGGCGGGAAATACGATCTCAGATGAGCCTGTGCACCAATGAATTGGACACTCATTGCCGGAGCTCCATCGAATCCTTGGCCATACATATATGAGCAATCGACGCCAACATCATGTAAATAATTTCTGATTGAACATTTTAAACCTCGCATATATAATATATAAAATTTTGAGTAATAGAACCCCCCCCCCCCCCCCCCCCCCCATGTCCAAATCCTGGATCCGCCACTGGTATACAATAAAAGTAAAGCAATTGAGCATATTTATATTTTTCGAGATTTCATCATAATAAAGATTTCAAGCATATTAACAGTGCATATAAAAAATAAATTAAATTGTTTCTATTTTATTCGATGAAACTGTTTCGGTAACCGAAGGCATGAATAATAAAACTATAAAGAATATTCCAACTACACTCACCCTTTAAAATATCTTTGACTTCTTCACGAGTTAGAAAGCTCTTTTCAAAGTAGAGCCTTCGCACTTCTTGTAAAATTGGGCAATTGGCTAAGAAGTGATTAATATCTTCGGTTTCGTTACGGTTTCAGATGTTACATAAGGAATTATTGTTTCTGTGAGGTTTGTTATTTAAATTTAACATTTCAGTTCTTGCCTTAAACATTGTACTTTTTTGATTCACTGAAAATTTGCTATCAAAATAATTGTTAACGAAAAGAGCGTGATTGAGCTATTTATACATTAAACGGGTGGAGGAAGTTTGGGCCCTATTCAAGAATTTGAGATAAATTGAATCATCTACCTTTGCAATGCATTCGTAGAATCTATCCTGCCAGTTTACGGAGGGGATATCATTTAGATTAGGTTCAAAACAGTGTGTATCAGCTAGCTCATTCTATTCCTTGAACGGAAACAGTTGCCTTTGAAACGCGACACCTTTGGAGGTTTTCGCTCGATCTTTGCATGACTTTTACTATGTAGTCAGCGCTGGACTTAAGGTTTCTCAAAAAGATTGGTGGAAGACCTGATTCAATGTGTATAGCATACGTGGGAGTAGAGATTGAAAGGTTTTTTCTTGAAAATTCTCTTGAAGAAGAAACGTTGTAACACTTCAAATTCGTCACGATTTTGGTAACCAAACACTTGGCTGGCGTAGCATAAGCAAGAGTTTATAGTGGCTTCAAAAACTTTATATTTAGTTGAGATGCCTATGTACTTATTGCGGAATATTCTATTCCAAAAAAAAAAAAAAAAAAAAATAGGGTGGCGCTACAGAGCGAGGAGCCCCTGGGCCTAGCGCATTTCTCACAACCATGCCTTGTGAGGGAATGGAGGGGACCTACAACTTTATGCCGGATCCGAACGGCTAATTGAGAAAGCGCTTTTCATGGCATGAATTTACTAATGGAGGACTTGCCAATTCCTCGCGATAGGCGATACCCGGGAAAAAACATTTTTGCGCCTCTGCTGGGATTCGAACCTCGAACCTCTGGGTTAGCAGGTGGACATGCTAACCATCGCACCACGGGTACCACATATTCTATTCCACGACATAATATTTATTTGCTGCTTTTGCCGATACACATTTATCCCTAGCATGAGGGCGGAAATCTAAGTCGCTTGGGAGTAAAACACCTAAATATTTGTAATGTGAAACAACTTCAATAAGTTCACGGTCCAATGTCCAATGTCCAAATCTCAGGATGAATTCTTCTTAGCCGGCCGTCTTCAAATATCATTATTTTTGATTTAGAGGTGTTTATTTCCAGGTCCCATGTGTCGTAAAATCTTTTCTCTTTATTGATTTGTAACTGTAAAGTGGTAGGGTTATCCGAAAGAATAACCAAGTCATCCGCATAAAGAAGTACTTTGATAAGTAATCCACCAAACCTGACGCCACCAGGCAATTCATTGGAAACATCATCTATGAAGAGAGCAAACATTAATGGGCTTAAGGGGCAACCTTGGGGAACACCCGCATTAGTGCTAAAAAAGTTTGACATTGAACTACCATTGGAGACAGCAGCGCAAGTATTGGAGAGGAGTAACTTATAAAATCTTAAAAACTTTGTCGAAATGCCTTTATTCGAAAGTTTAAATATCAGCGAATGTCTATTGACTGTATCAAACGCCACTTTTAAATCAATAAAACAGGCATAGAGGTTCTGTTTATTGTCGATAAACTTTTTTGCGACGCTGGTGAGCACAAAAATTTGATTGACAGTCGAAAGTCCAGAGCGGAAACCACCTTGAAAAATGCATAAAAGCTTATTTTCATCTACCCACCTCATCAGCCTACCATAAAGAATTTGAGTAAATATTTTTCTCAGACAGGGTAGTATTGAAATGGCCCTATAGTTTGATGGTATTTTGGGGTCTCCTTTTTTTGAAAATTGGACAGATCTGCGAATTTAAGAACGACTGTGGTATTTATTCTTCTTCAATCAGTTTGTTAAAAAACATAAGAAGTAGATTTTGAAAGGACGACGAAGAATATTTATAGAATTCAGTTGGAATCCCATCGAGACCAGCAGCTTTATTGTTTTTCATGTTTTTAAGCGTTGTTTGTAATTCGTTTAATGAAATAGGGTCATCAAGGTCTGCCACTGAAATGGAAGGTAGAGCATATTGGTCTCTTCCTATATTGGGTCAGCGAGAAGAAAACTGATTCTATCCATTCTTGCTGTTCACACTGAAAAGACTTCAAGGTTTCCGAATGCGAAACCTAAGAAAACTTAGTTTATCGTGTCCACTGTTGAGTTCGAACGAAGCAAAGGTAAGACTGTTAAAACTTCAAAAATAAAAAAGAGATGAACAGCAAGCACTCTCAGGCCTTTACATAACTTTTCATTTTCTATACGGCGGGTGTTATGAGCATCGTGAACTCGAAGCAATTTCACAATCCTTCCATTTATCTGCTTCACATTAGTGATTTCTTCGTTAGTTACGCCGCGTAACGTCGGTATATCTCTCCAAGTTCCCGATTGTTCTTCATCTGCGGTGAGTGTTTTGGCCAGCCTTTTTTTGCTTTTTTTTTGCGACCGCGTTTGAACTTTTTGAACGTGTGCTACTGCCTTTTTGACGGTGTTCTCTGGGTTGCTCCTTTGGACATAAGAACTCAGATAGACCACCAAAAGATGGTATTTTTGATTTGAAAGTACGCGTAGATCTTGGCAATTCTTATAATATCAAGCCTTGTCACTCCTGTTGTCATTTGGAGAATTTTCATCTCGGACATAGTTCTATATGCACCCAACATGAGCTTGGCCGCAGAAACCAGAAAGGCTTGCTCGAGTTAAGATGGTTTTTGTTTTGTCATTTAAAGGAAAAGTTAAAAAAAACTTTTTTTTTAATTACTTTTCTAACAGCTCGCTTGTGATTAATTAATTAAATTACTTTAACTTTGCATTTCAATGACAAAACTCAAATTTAAAATCTGCGAGAAAACTGGCACCACCATGACATCTTCAACTAAACTAGCAGCAATGAACTTATTTTTGGTTAACCAATCGCACACGTCTTTCATAAGAAGTGACTTCGTTTTAAACGAACAAACACGAGCCACACTACTTGTTTTTCCCTTTTAGCCGTTTTCTCGATTAGCCGTTCGGAATCAGCAAGTGAAGTGCTAAATAAACTCTTTTGAGGATTTTTCGTTCCGAATTGTCCCATTCGGGACACTAGTTATGTTCGCATACTGTAAATCATTTCATTGAATGTGTCGCTATGGAAAAATATTAATAATATCGATGTGGATGTACTAAATCATAACTTTGTTTCGCTTCCTTTTCCACATCTTTCTCATTCTTCATCTGATGTTCATGAACCATCTAATGTTTCCCATTCGGACACAGCATTTTACTTTATTCGTGTAGAAAGTACAGAAGTTGTAGAAAGCCTGCTTAGTATAAAACCAAATGCGGTTGGCATTGACGGTATCCACTCAGCTTTTGTGAAGGCAATTTTGCCATATATTCTACCTCATATAACACATTTATTCAATACAATAATTATGACTGGCGTTTTTCCAAGTGTCTGGAAACAAGCAAAAGTTCTTCCAGTTCTAAACGATCGAAGCAAGAATGAATACAGACCTATTTCCATATTACCGTATTTGTCCAAAGTACTTGAGAAAATCCTTCAAAAACAACTTAATGTGTATCTAAGGGCGCAAAACTTATTGTCATCTAAGCAATTTGTTTTCCGCGAAAAACATAGCTGTACGACAGCTATATTAAATGTAGTTGAGGATATAAGAGAAAAATGCTGTTTTGATGGCGGAACAAATTTTTAACAAAGCTCTGTGCGTTGACGTACCTCATAACAAAATAGATGAGTGCTATGTAAAAAGAATACAGCCGAAAAATTCTTCTGTATGCGAAAAAGTAATTTGCGTTAAATTTACTGATAAACAAACCAAGCAGTTGATCATGAACGCGAAGAAGTCAAAAAAAAATAATCTCAACACACGAGTGATAAACACCGATGACGGCGGCGAGGGAGATGGAAGCAATAACACCAACAAGAGCAGCAACAACGGCAAGGGAACGGGTATTTTTATTAATGATTCACTTACTAAGTACACACAGGCTCTTTATATGAAGGCGAAAGACAAAAGAAAGAATCAAAGTGTTAAATATGTGTGGATCAAAAATAACAAGATTCTCGTTAGAAAGATTGAAAGAGGAAAAGTCATGTCAATCAGAACGTTTAATGATCTTGCACTTATTTAGTGCTGTTCTTTTTTTTGTAACGTTAAACTGATATGTTAAACACAAATAATTCCTTTTTCTGTGATGACTTTTCTTCAATTGATTTTCCTAAACCTAATTGTGATCAATTTATTGTCGATAGCTCTTATTGTAAAAACAAATTTTTAGTTTTACACCAGAATTCAAGAAGCCTTCGGGAAAATTTTTCATGCCTTGTTACTCATGTTGACTCTTTTAAATGCATTCCTGACATAGTATTTGTATCCGAAATTTGGATCTATGACTTTGAAATAGAAGATTATGTTATGCCTGGTTTCAAGTTTTATGCTAATACTAACGAAAACTATGCTGCAGGTGGTGTTGGTTGTTTTATAAAAGACAATTATGCACATTTGATTCGCGAAGTTGTATGCGTTGATTTCTCTAGTGCCGATGTGATTAAGGTTGCCATTGAAATTAATTTTGAAATCTTTACTTTTTTCTGTGTTTATAGATTACATATGTTTCATATTGAAGCGTTTATGGAGGAATTCTTTTGTCTGTTAGATAATGAGAAGTCAAAAAATGTCATTGTACTGGGTGATTTAAATATCAATATTTTAGATAATTGTGAAATAGTCTCAATCTATTTGGCTGTTTTAGCGTCTTATGGCGAAAGTTTGGTAAATGAACCTACTAGACCTGTCTCTAGCACATGTTTAGACCATATATACGTTCGTCTTAGGAATAGTTTAAACGAAAACTGTGAGAAATGTGTTTTGGACTTACAAATAACAGATCACTGTATGACTGGACTATTGTTTGCCATCCCTATTATGAAGAATACTCATAGCACAATATCTTCAATTCAAAGAACGGAGATTGATTATAGGCAGCTTAAACATATTCTCTCTTACGAATTTTGGGAAGATGTGTATAACAGCACCGATGCGTGTACTGCTTTTTCAAAGTTTCACGATACACTTATGAAGCATATAGCAACTTGTAGTCTTGCTATAAATTTTAAAAGTTCTAATAAAAGGCTCAAGCCTTGGATTTCCAGGTCCATACTAAAAAAAGTTAATACGAAAAATAAGTTGAGAATTAAATGTCGTAAGAATCCTTTAAATCTGTCCTTAAAAACTAAGTATAATAAATTGTGTAAGGAACTTAAGAAAGATATCCCAATTTGTCGAGATAACTATTACCGTTCTAAATTCACATCTGCTAGGGGTAATTCAAAGGACGAATGGAAAACAGTCAATAGTATTCTAAACAAATCATCTGTTGTTAAAAAACCAACCAGCATTCGTGTAAATAACTACGTTGTTTCAGATAAACAGGTTATTAGTAATGAGTTTAATAACTACTTTACTAACATTGCTACCAATCTTCAATCATGTCCTATGCCATATCTGTGTCCCAGCTGTTTGACAACAATGTCTTTTGATGAGCCGACAGTCTGTAGCAGTTTTGTGTTTAAACCTTTTTCTGCGTTTGATGTCCTGAAAACTATTGGCTCTCTTAAAAATACACAGTCATGTGGAATAGATGGTATTTCTAGCAAATGTCTAAAGGAAGTAGTTTGCTTTTTGGTTGACATAATGTCATATACTTTTAATCGTTGCGTCTTTGAAGGAGTATTTCCTGAAGTCTTGAAATGCGCGGATGTTGTTCCTTTATTCAAAAAAGGTTCAACTACAGAAATCTCCAATTACAGACCAATCTCCCTTCTTCCTGTAATAAGCAAGATTTTCGAAAAGCTTTTTAAAAATAGAGTATTGGGTATTGGGTTATCTAATGAGAAATGAATTTTTTCATCCCTCTCAGTTTGGTTTCCAAAGTGGTAAATCTATTGAAGATGCACTTTTTGTGGTGAAGTAATGTTTAACCTTGATAATAAAAAGTGTACTGCTGGATTGTTCATTGACATTACTAAAGCATTTGACATGGTTAACCATATCATCCTTCTGAAAAAAAACTTGGAAAGGCAGGGTTCCGTGGTTTTATGCTGGAATGGTTTAGATCCTTTTTGTCAAACAGGTCTCAAAAAGTAAAATTGGATGAAATCAGGAGTGATAAAATGATACTAAACTTAGGGGTACCTCAAGGCTCTGTGCTTGGTCCAATTGTGTTTCTCATTTATATAAATTCCTTGTTTGAACTTACTTTCAAAGGTACACCTACTGCTTTCGCTGATGACGTAGGTTTCTCATATGGTTCAGATAGTCGTCTTGATTTGATCGCTAACATAAATTGGGATCTTAATCTTTTGCGGATCTGGTTCTTAGTTCATAACTTAGTTATGAGCCCAAAGACTAAAGTAATGTATTTTAGTTTGTCCCCTAGACGGGATCTGGATGTCAATATTCATTTCCATAGTCCTAAATGCGAAAGGTTCAAATTTTGTACATGTTTTTGCTCATCAGTTACATCATCTAACACATTTGATTGTGATAAAATCTGTGATGATAAATGTTTCTTAATCGAGAAAGTTAAAGAATTTAAGTACCTAGGTCTTACTATAGACTCAAGAATGAATTTTGGGTCTCATATAGAAACTTTAAGAAAATATTTACGTTGCACACTGAGACATTTTTATTTCCTAAGTAATGTTTGTTCTTCTACGTTACTTAAAGCTATTTATTACGGGATCTTTCATTCAAAATTACAATATGGCATTACTTGCTGGGGAGGCACGTATAAGAACAAGATGCAACCGTTGTTAGTTCTACAGAAAAATATTATACGGAAAATATGTGGCAAACGTGGCAGACATCCTAGTTACTCATTGTTTCGTGACTTAAAAATTCTTCCTGTTCGTCATTTATATTGTTTTAAAGTGCTCAAAAACTTTTTTATGAAGTCTGGAAATCGCAACTTTCGCTTGATTTCAAATTATAATTTGCGTGGAAACTTTTCTTACTCTGTATCTATTCCAATCTTCCATACTTCTACTTATCGTAACTTTTATAATGTTTCTTCACATCGTCTATTTAATAAACTTCCTTTATCCTTGAAGATGATCACTATACCTGGAATGTTTCTTAAGTTGGTTAAAAATTGGCTTTTCAATTTCAATTTCGTCTCTATTGAACGGTTGTTTTCTGGCTTAAAAATTGTTTACTTTATAAAAAATTTATCTTTCGCTTTAAGATGTTTTCAAAATGTTAATGTAAATTTTTACGAATTTCTGAATTTTAAAAAGTAATCTTTTGCTTTAAGATGTTTTCAAAATGTTAATGTTAATTTTTACGAACTTCTGAATTATATTTCTGGGTCACCCCACCCAAATTAAAATACTTATATTAGAATTATATAATCTATAGTGTGGCATTCAATACTTTTTTTATTATTATCTCATAATACGAAAATCGAATGTCATTTAAATTTCTAGATATAATAGTTATACAAAAATGTTGTCTAAGACCTGTGCTACATTACTGAAATTTATAAATAAAAAATTTATCTATCTATCTATGTAAAGACTGGCATTAGATGGTGATCTAGTAACTTTCTTAGTTTTACTAGATTTCTCAAAAGCCTTCGATACGGTAGACCATCATAACTTATGTGATAAACTCTATGGTAAGTTTGGTTTATCATCTCCGGCGGTTCGTTTGATAAAAACATATTTGCAAGATAGATTTCAGCGGTCTCAGTTGATAATAAAACTTCTCGCTTTCTTCCCACAGTTAGAGGAGTACCCCAAGGTTTTATTCTGGGACCCCTCCTTTTTTCCCTGTACATAAACGATCTTCCAACAAAGATCTCTGGGTGCAATTGTTTAGAAGCTGTACCCTCGGAGTTATCGAAGATTCTGCGCACACAATTAACAATGATCTTTCGCAAATGTTTAGTTGGTCCCACGAGAATGGACTCTTTCTAAATCCACTCAAGACCAAATGTATTGTAATCAGTAGGACAGTGCTAGACCTAGATTATTTTCCAAGCATCTCCTTGAATGGTACACCAATCAAATATACATCTAGTGCGAAAAACTTAGGTATGTTATTTAATAGGACGCTAACATGGGACAGTCACATAAATGCCGCGCACACAGGTGGATTTTCCCAAAAACCTGGCCATAACTATGAAAAATGAAATGGGACTTATTGAATTTTTTTTTTTATGCAAAGTTGTTCACAAATAATTGACAGTATAGTCTGATCCATCCCGTAATTTTCTTGGCTACCGTTTAGTCATACGATCCAGTCAAAGTGATCACTTTTGATAAACAAGATTATTATTAGATTTGGTGTGTGACTAGAGGTTGATGTTCTACTATTTTTTATATTTTTTTTGTGTGAAGCGATTAAAAAAATTTATTTTGGAATCTGTTGCTAGTAAAATGATTAGTCAATTTCAATCAAAATTTTATATTGACTTCATGATTAGTGTTGATTTGTATGACATCTAAGAATAATACTTTTTTGAACCTAAAAAAGAAAAAAATATTTTTGTTTGGTAATATAAAAGTTTAGTCTTATAGTTGTTTGATGCCTTAAAACAAAGTTTAAATAGTAGCTATAATTCTATTCCGTCCGTCCGTCCTCAACAAGTTTTCACCAAAAAATGTTGCGATATTTTGCGATGTTGCGAGATATCTTAAGAAAAAGCATTCTAAAAAGGTGAAAATAACAGTTTGGCTTAGCAAATTTTTTTTTATTATTTTTTTTTTTTGCTACAGGCTCACAATCAAATTTTATTCATCTGTTAAGAAATCAACTAATGGAATTTTTGAGAAACTTTTTCTCTAGATTTTTAGGCGAAAAAAGTAAAAAAACTTCAGCGGAAACCAAGCAAAAGTTATCTTCGTTTGTGTCGCTATATATAACTCCTAGGTTGGCTTCCTCAAGAAATAAAAACGCTCTTTACAACAAAATCAAAACTTGGCTGGAGTTTGAAATAGCGTTTCCATGCAGAGCTCATGGATTTCTTGGACGGCCACAATCAACCGAGTTTGTCAAATTGAGTGAAAGGTCGAAAAAAAGAGAAACCGAAGCATTGCGTTCTGAATTTGCACCTCAAGAGTTATGCAATGCTGCTCAAATGCAACTTAAGGAGCAAAGAAAACTATATTCCACTATCCTAGTGAAAGATAAAATTTTTTCAACCCCAACAAGACCACAAAAATACCGAAAATCTTATAAGAGCTTGAAGAGTGATATATTTCATAGTATAGTTCTAGTTCTAGTGCAGAAGAAGCTTTAGCAGTGATTGTTGAAGCCAAATTAAAAAGTTTTAGTATAATCTGGTAAGAGATTCGGCCAAAAAACACAACATACATACACATATATATACCATACCTATCCTTCATATTATGAATCCAATCACTTTTGACAGCAATGATTTTAATTACATTACGGATCACAATGTTAGACGAAGCCCTATTTCAATGACTATGGAAGACCTTATCCGTAGCCTTAGAACCATCGATGTTAACAAAGGTAGTGGAACTGAACCATTGAAACCACTGAAACTATTTCTAAGCCTTTGCTTCAACTTTTCAACCAATCTTTGTCTAATGGGATATTTCCAAACACAGATCCAACATCAAAAATTATTGAGGTATTGCAATCCTGTCAGCTATTCCCAAATTATTTGAAAAATTGGTATTTGACATGCTGAACGTGGAGCTGATTTCAGTTTTAAGCGAGCATCAACATGGCTTTCTTAAAGGTATATCTACAACTACCAATTTAGCAGATTATACCTCATTCATTCTCTTGGAAATGGAAAAAGGGAACCAGGTTGATGCTATCTATACTGACTTCAGCAAAGCTTTCGACAAGGTTCATCACAATCTGCTTATTTTTAAATTAAAAAAAAAGGCATTCATGACACCTTATTATTGTGGATCCAATCGTATTTGTCACAAAGGACGCAGTGTGTCGAGTTTGGTGATGTCTTGTCACGTCAAATTAATGTTACTTCTGGTGTACCCCAAGGTAGCCATCTTGGCCCACTTTTATTTCTCCTTTTTATAAATGACTTGCCCTTACTGTTTGAAGGTTGTAGATTTCTGATGTATGCCGACGATCTAAAGTTGTTTCATACAATTAACAATATTGCCGACACGCAATTATTGCAGCAATGTTTAATCAGCCTAGTAAAGTGGTGAAAAGCAATACAATTTCTTTTTTAAGAAAAACATGTGCAATAAATTTTGACTACTCCATTGACAAACAAAAGTTAGTAAGAATTGACGTAGTAAACGACTTAGGAGTTTTAATTGACAGAAAACTAACTTTTAAACATCATATTGATAAAGTTCATTCCAAGAGTATGGCTATGCTTGGTTTCGTTAAGCGGAGATCCAAGGAATTTAGTGATCCCTATATCAATAAAGCTATATATTGTTCATTGGTACGGTCACTGTTAGAGTACTGTAGTGTAATATGGTCTCTGTTGTATGCTGTTGATGTTGATATAAAGAAACTTGAATCTGTCCAAAAGCAATTTTTTTTTTGTTCGCCTTGATAGGTCTTGGATAGAACCCCGGCAGTTTTGTCCTACCTCGTTACTCACATCGACTAAATCTTATTAATATGTGCAGCCTTGTAAATCGTAGAGAGTTGTCCGAAGCTTTATATGCGTTCGATCTTTTAAATGGAAATATTAACTCACCATTTTTGTGTTCCAAAATATCTGTAAATCCTAATGTTCGTATTTTAAGACATACCAAATTTTTAAAGGAGAGCAACTCAAGGACTAATTAATTATGCTTCTCATGAATGTTTCAATAGATGTTCAAAAACATTTAATAATAATTTTGACTTGTTCAATGTAAATATGAAAAGAGAAAACTTCCGGAGAGAAATCCAAAATAGAATGATGTTTGAAGACTCTTCTTGAATTTCTTTTGTTTATCAAATTTCTTACATAGCAAAACCGGTTTATTAATGGTAAAAAAAATTGGTTTTATATAATACGTAGTACAACAAATGTATTTTGTTCTATTTTCTATGTAGTGCAATCTTTGTTTTTTATAATTAATGTTGTCTTACTTTGGCAAAATAAACTAAACTAAACTAAACAATCGTGCAAGCTCTGAGCTCTGTACATTTTTTTTTTTTTTTTTTTTTTTAATTTATAGGGTGAAGGTGAAAAATTACCTTTACAAGCACGTCGACCTGAAAGATCTTTTGTGCTGTTCCCTTAGGTTTAATTACACGTAGTGTATAGGTTTGTTCATTCGAAGCTGAGGTCATGTAAGAACCTAAGAATCTTCGAGGAAGAGGTGTTTCTGATATCAAGGGGACAGGGGAACCCTTTATTGAATATTTTAAGCCTGGATCTAGCTAAGGCAGGGCATTCGCATAAAATGTGTTCAGCTGTTTCTATGTCTTCAAGACAGAGACGACAGGTGTCGTCTTGGCTGATGCCCATGTTTTTAAGATGATACTTGAGAGAGCAGTGTCCAGTGAAGAAGTCCGTAAGTAACTTTGCGTCACGTTTGCTCATGTCAAGAATTTCTTTCATACGTTTGTGGGATAAGTCAATGAATAGTTTTGACTAACGATGGCCATTTGAGTTGTTCCAGGTGCTGATCATGTTCTGTGGTTCCCAGGTAGCTAATTCGTTTTTTAGGCTACTTATTGGGAGACCACAGTAGGGTTCAGGGCCTTTGAATTGAGACTGAGAGCCAAGTCTAGCAAGTCGGTCAGCCTCTTCGTTACCCGGTACGCCTTCATGACCAGGCACCCATGAAAGAGTTATTTTATTGTGAGTAGCTAATTGAAGTAAACAAGTCAGGCAGTTCCAAACTAGTTTGGATTCGATTTTGTTCGAGGACAGCGCCTTTAGTGCTGCCTGACTGTCAGAGCAGATTAGGATGCTTGATCTTCGGAGGTTTCTTCTAATGCATTCTCTAATACAGAATTCTATAGCCATTACCTCTGCCTGAAAGATAGTAGTTGTGTTACCAAGGGATGTAGATGATTTAAAGTTGGGACCGTAAATCCCTGCACCTACACCGTTGTTTGTTTTTGAACCGTCAGTATACCAGATGTATTGGAAGTTATTTGTAAGAATTACAGGGTTCTTCCATGCTGAGCGGTTTGGAAAGATTACTTCAAAGGGGTGGTGTAACATTATGCGTTTAGGCATAAAGTCCGAGGAGTGTGCTGCAGGCGATTTCAGTATTGGGAGCACCTGCAGAATACTCATATGGCCTTGTAAGTTTTCCTTTCTTGAGTAGTTAGTGAGATGAAGCTTTAGTCCGCTCAGTGCAGCAGTCTTCTTTACTCTTAGATGTAGCGGAGGAAAATTTAATAAACTTTCTAACGCTAAAGTTGGGCAGGTGCGCATTGCACCTGTGATACCTACACAGGTTAGTCTTTGTAACTTTTGCAATGATTTGCGGGCATAAACTTGTTCTGTTTTTTGCCACCAGACCAGCGAAGCATAGGTTATGATGGGTGTGATAATAGTGAGGTAAGTCCAGTAAATCATTTTTGGCCTAAGCCCCCACTTTTTACCAAAAAGTCTAGAACAGGCCCAGAAAGCATTTGTTGCTTTTGCTATGGTTTTGTCTAGATGTGGTTTCCAATTGAGTTTATTATCCAGGGTTACTCCTAGATATTTGACCTCTTTGGAAAAATTAATTTGAACACTATTTAGGGATAGTGTTTGGAGATCGATTTTTCGTCTCCTGGTGAATGGGATGATGACTGTTTTGGTGGGGTTGACCTTAAGCCCTTCTTTGTTGCACCAGTCATTAACTTTGTTCAGGGCCCTTTGCATACGGTTTGTGACCTGTGCTTCTTGATTGCCTTGAATAGAGATGACTAAGTCATCAGCGTAGCCTTGTGTATCAAGGCCCAGCTTATTGAGGTCATCCAAGAGCTGATCTATTACTATTGACCAGAGCAGGGGAGATAAAACACCCCCTTGGGGACAGCCTTTAACAGCATTAACTGTTATTGATGTTTGACCTAGTGTGGTGGAGATGATTCTGCCACTTAACATAGAGTCAATCCATTTAATGGTTGGTGTGTCAATTCCTTTGACAGTTGCAGCGGTTTGAATTGACAAATACGTAGTATTGTCAAAGGCGCCAGAAATATCAAGAAACGAGCAGAGTATGATGTCTTTCTTAGCAAACGCAGTCTCAATTTTGCTTACAAGCTGATGGAGAGCTGTAACAGTAGATTTACCCGTTTGGTAAGCGAGCTCTGTACATATGCTTCGGGTAAAGTTTTAATTGTAACAACTGCAAGTCGACCACTTTTATGTAAATTGTCTAGATTATATTTCACATTGATCGTCCTTAACGGCAAGCGTGAATCAAAATAGTTGCACATTTTCTGATGGGAAGCTCGTGACTCCGAAAAAGACACCCAATCCTATCGAGAAACGACGCGACGCCCATAAAATTGCAAAAGACCCAAAAAAATAGGAAGGAAGGAAATAAAGCCTAAAAGTTTTGGGTAACCGCCAAAAATTTTAAATCCCAAATTGATAAAAGCAATTATAACACCCAAGAGTATGAAACAAAAAATGTTGCTGCTAAAGTTGGGTGATCTTTCTGTTTCAAATAAAATATTTCTAAGCACATAGTTAAAAAACACATTAATCGCACATATGTCCTTATTTTTCTTGAAATTACCAAAAAAACAGTCAACTTACCCCGTTCGATCCTTCAGCACTCAACGGCTTTTTTTGGTACTCCGAAATGAAGATAAAATACAACTACCAGCTGGTAAGAATAGCAACTCTAACTGTACTCTTTTTCCAAAAAAAAAATTGACAATGAACACAAACACCGATAAGAAATAAGAAAAAGAAACGGAAACAAAAAAATTACTGACGAACGCAAAAATTTGTTTTTTGGGGATAGTACTTGAACGTCGCGACGTCCGAATCCAGCGAAAGACAATATGAGACTCAGCAAGCAGGTGTGCTCGTGTATCGTGTTACATCGAGCACACCTGCTAAATAAATTTGAAAGAAATGGTTTTCTTTTGAAGTTATTACTTGAGCCAACTAGCCCCGGTTACCCCTAAGCACAGATTACGTGGAATTGCTTACTATGCTCTACAGAATGCATTCAGAAGTTTGCAAATTCAACTAAACTTGAAACTGTAGACCTACCTTTCAATAGCAGCTGTAAGCTCATTTAGTCTTCATTACAGTTCTAACTTCCAAACGAAGTGCAATCTAGTTTCTTTTTAAGTTATTTGCCAAATTTTGACACTGACAGTTGCCTCCCGCTCAAAATCTTGAAAGAAAACCGTTATAATTCACAACACTCATGGTTTTCATCCTCGTTCCGTGCGTACAGGCGAGAATATGGTGACTAAAGCCACCAGAGAGAGATTGAGACTCAATCCATCAACAGTGGGCGTTATAGAGCTATGCTAACTAACCTTTTCTTACTAAACTTTATAACATGGACTTGAACTACCTCTGGAAAATGTCATCCTTCCCCACTTGACTTCTTTATTACAATTTTTTTTCATTGAGAGAACACTTTAATCAATGCAGCCGTTCATTCAAATACATATACTTTCTTCCTTTCCTCGAAAGCTGTGTGGTCTTATTTAAGTAATAATTTTTAACAATTCACCTTATCTGTGCAATACAATCCCTCATAAACCTTTTCTTCAACCCCAAATCATCGAACCTCAACGAAGATGACGCACTCTGACACAAAAACAAATCAATACTATCCACGAAGATGGGTAACAAAGATCCAACTTGTGTCATAGCAAACCAATGAACAGTTTCCTCTGACCTGACCTACAAATACTGTCTATAAAGAACTTAACCTCCAAGACCATATTAAACATCAAGTTCATCCCACTCACCGCTCTCCGTTAACCGTTCACCAACCACCCACGCCCCAAATACCCAGTGCTTAATAATTTTTAGGCAAAGATTGTGGAAAGTTTTATGGTTTTAATTTTCAACAGGACAATAAAGGGTTTTGCTTTTATGTCCTTTCTAGTAACCAGAGAAAGCACATTTTACACACAGCCTTTAGCTTGCTGTCCAATATTTACCAGAAATTCCGCTTCTTCACTTGTTTTGGGATGAAGGCAAACACATTTGAGGCCCCAAGAATGATTTGATGGATTGGAAATGAAGAAACAATTTTATGGTTTTTTTGTCTTTTTTTTGCTTTATTTTCTTGGCCTTCAAGGATGGCTTACTTTTTCCTTTTTTGGAAGACTCCTTTTTTTATAGCTGTGATTTTATCTGACAGGATGACGGTTATTTTCTCCCTTGTTGATAAAGGTTTCTGGCAACGACCTCATATTTTAAAAGTAGCTTTTGGGCTGAGGCAGACCTTCATTTTTTTTTTTTCAACGATTGAAAAGTTCGATAAACGTCCTTTTTTCTTGCGGTTATGACAAACGGATGGAATAAAGTAATTTCATAACCTTGATGAAAGAAAACAAAAATCGGTCACGACAATCGATTTTACCGGGTTAATTTTTTTTTTTCAATCGCTGCATGATGAAAATGCCATGTCAGGTCTTTTAATTCCTGAGGTCGATGAATCCCTGTTTCGAAACTTTGTGAAACCTGTGGAGTCATAATTTCGTGGCTAGGAAAGTAAGCACTCTGTAAAAATGACGGTTTTGGGCAGACAAACCCAGAAATCCCAATTAGCGGCGGCCGCTTTGATACTTCGTTGGACTTATGATTAAAAAGGATTGAAAATGTATAGTTATGTGATGCTATAAGAACGCTTTCGTCGTCATTATTTTGCAAGTTGATCAAAATTCTAGAAATACTACTCATCAAACAACCATCAACTGATTACCAAAACTACCTACTTCGAAAGGAACAACCCTCGAACATGACTAAACCAGCCAGATTTAGAAGCAAGAGCAAAAGTCACATCGATAGCATCTACCGGTCATCGATTAATAAATCATTCAAATGCATAATTTGATGGCTACATTCTGCTTGTTAGTGCATAAAATGAAAATTACAACAGCGAATACCTATGGCAAAAACAAAAACCAATGAAACAGAATCCCACTCAGGTATCGTTATCCTGGCTTTCTATAGCGTCACGCAATGTAACTCCATCTTCAACCATCGGCTTTGGCACCCGTCGCGTCGTTATAAACTATTTAGTGGAATTCCTGTGTGGAAACTTTTCGATTACCATCAAACATCACGTTTACAACTTCCATTTTACATCCATGTGTGTGCTGCTGTGCACCAAGCTGGTCAAACAAATTGCATGTCTGTCCACTCGATCGGACATATAATCAGTTCTTGTATCTCAATAGTGACGACATGCAAACTTTTCCACAGCATTCAACCATGTAAAAGATTGGAAAATCTACCCTACACAGACGACCTCGACCAAAACAATCCAACTTCTTTCCAACTGAAAAAAAAAAAAAAAAAACAACACCCCATTTGCTTTTGGTCTTTCTCTCTAAGACCAATGAAACTCTATCAGTTCTCCCCAGTCTGTCAATCTCGATTTAATTGTTTCCTATTACAGAGCGGCGAAGGCGAACACTGACCGTCCGTAGTGCTGCCTGTAGCTCTCTCATTTTGTGGTGTTGAGTAATTAATTCCAAATAATCGGTTAAACTACCAGTTTCACTATTCCAGAACAAAAATTAAAAAAAGAAAATAACACAATGTGGAAACTGAAGTAAATCCACTTGAAAAGTGGTTTTCCTTGTTGAACGTTGTTGACATATAACACTCTCGCGAATCCGATTTGAAGCCCGTTTAACTTGGATTTTGATTTCTATCGCATGTGTGTGTCCTTTTTTTTAGTAGAAAATAAAACACCACAACGAGAGAGCCAGAAACCCATCGAAATTCAAAAGTATGAGAATCGAAACACGCAGAGGGATTAAAAGTCATTGAAACAAAGTATGAATTACAAACACACCATAAAGTCAGTCAGGAATCAGGATAGTGATGATGGTTAGGTAACATGGAGGCAGCTTTATGTCGTGTTATTTTTCAGTTAATAAAAGCTAGCCAATTTTTTAAGTGAAAAAGTCAATTCGGGGAAATGTTTAATAACTTTAATTATAACAATGTGCTTGTGCATACACTCCACACATTGTCGGCAGACCGAGACCAGATGAATGCACTTCGAGATTCGACACCCAGGTAGCGAGGCCTTGCGAACTTTCGACAGTAAAAACCAAGGATATAATAAGATATATATAATCTTTTTATAGTATCTAATAAACTGCTTACTAAGTGAATAAAACTAACAATACAAATAAAAGTAAAGAAATGTGTGATAACAGAAAAATTTGCGTATTAAATTAATTAAGTTGAATAATTTTTTTCTTTTTCTTTAAAATAAAACATTAATTTGAAGAAAAATAAGTGAAAATCATCTTTCTAAAAGTATTCAATGCAGAAGTTCTCTGAATTTCAGAGGGCAGACTATCTGATCACAGAGACAAAATAAGGTCGTTCATCAATAGTGTGTGCATTAAATGCTCTTATCTAGAGGCCAATCGGCAATACAACAAAGAGATCTGCAGAGAAAAGAAGAAAAATTACTGGGAAGGAGAAGCAAAAAAGCTGACAACATGCAAAAACTCGAAGGATTTTTGGAGTCTAGTGAAGAAATTAAATGGAAGAGTAAATGTGATAAATCGGAATTTGAGCCCAGATATTCTTTGCAATTATTATAGGGACCTTCTAACCCCTCGAGAAGTAATACATTCCTTCCAATATGCTGTCCCAGGGATCCAAAACAAAATACTCGATGCTAATATTACGGTACCAGAAGTGAGTCAAACACTCGACTATTTAAAAAAGGGCAAAGCACCGGGTCCAGACACCATTCCGGTAGAATTTTATAAGAATGGCTCGAACTTGCTGAAAATCAAGCCCTGCCACTTAATGAACAAAGTCTTTGAAGTTTGGAACAGTCTTACAAAACCTATACACAGGGAACCAAGCTGCTATTTGGAATGGAGAAGAGATGTCAGACTGGTTCGAGACAAAATCAGGTGTGAAACAGGGATGCTCCTTGGGCCCAACATTGTTTTCCTTATTTATAGATGATCTGCTGGATGGACTTCCGGGGGGTGTTCTTTATGCAAATACATGCATTAAGGGACTGATGTTTGCGGATGATTTGGTGTTGTTAGCTAGCTTCTCTGAAAGTCTTCAACTAATGATAAACCGTCTTGAAGACTACTGTAAGCTCTGGAATTTGACAGTAAACCAAGAAAAATCCAAAGCAATGATTTTTAAAAAAGGAGGTGGTAGAAGAGACAAATGGTCGAAAGGACAAATGGTACTACAATGGCGGAGAATTAGAAGTGGTGAATGAGTTCAAGTACTTAGGTGTCCTTCTCTCGTCATACCTCAATTGGAGTAAACACCTCACCGAAAAACTAGCAAAGGCAAAAGCTGCAATCAATGCGACGTGGAAGGGATGTTTTTCAAATGGAGCAATTGCTCATAGCAGTAAATATAGAGTCTTTGTTTATGGGGCACAGGTGTGGGGATATAAAGAACATGAGGCAGTAAAGAAGCTCCTGCGGTTCTTTATAAAACGAATTTTTCATATTCCTGCTAATGCGCCAAATTATCTGTTGATGATCGAAACAGGACTTTCACCTTTGTTTACAAAAATATTAAAGTTGCAGATAGACTACATACTGAAGGTAATGAAAATGACGCATACGCGTTAAAAGCGGTGGAAAACAAGTCAAGCTGGTACGCGGAATGGATGGATCTGGCGCTTCAATGCAAGATGGAGGTTGATCTTAGCATTGGAAATGTAGATAAATGGGGTTCAATCTTATATCAGCTGGCGGAGAAAGTTGATGGACTGAAGCTACTGGAGTATAGAGAAGAAGCAAAAGCTTCGGTACATAGAGCAGTATACAGTCACTTGGACCACAATTTGATAGGAAAAAACTATTTCCATGATATCAATGATGATGAGGTTGAGAGGTGAAATTATTAACCTGAATTACATACCACATAGAGAAGATCTACCATGTCTTTGTGATCTATGCAACAGGAGAGAACGAGAAGATGTCTTACATTTCATTGGGAAATGTCCAATATTAAGTGAAGTCAGGCGTCAGATATTTGGAAAAAACTACCCTTCGGACGAAGATAGTATAACGGAGTTAAATGAGCTAAATGTGGAAAAACTTTTTAATTTTGGCAAAAATGCGCTAACTTATAGGAATAAAATAAGAAGTGGGAATTTTGATAACTTATTTATTGTAGTTTTTAAACGATCGGGCAGACGGCATAGTGCCATGCATATAATGTTTTTGTATTATTTTAAATTAGTAAAAAATGAATTTGAATAAATAAAAACTAATCTATATCTAAAAAATCAAGTGTGTGCAAATCGCGGCAGGATTAATTAAAGTCCTCTTCGAGACTGTGCAAAATGAAGCATTTCTTCTAGGTATCCTGGACTCCTTCCATTTATTATGTTTAAAGGAGTAAAACGTTTCGATACAAAATATATTTATCTAGATTCAGTCCCGGCGAAGAATCATGTAAAAGTGAAACACTTTAATACCTACGGTTGCCATGAATGAAACGTAAGCAGTCATTAAATGCTACATTAAGCTTACGCTTACAATCATAGTCAAGACTAGGGTAAATAGCACAGTTAAAAGTTAAGTAAAGCAAGATTAGGCTTTTTACCAGCTGTTTTTTCAAGGCAAGATTCAAAATAGCAGATGAACACCTCAAGGAGCGTAAGCCACTGTATATTCTTCTTATGCTTTCGGATATTGCATCACAACAGCTCAATTTATTATTAATTGTAAAACCAAGGTATTTAACTTTGCTAACGAAATCAATGATTTGTCTATTCAAAGCAATTCTTGGTAAGTCCAAATGATTAATTTCACGTCTTGAGCATACCATACTAAGCGTTTTTGAAGGATTAAGTTGTTGCTTGTTAGAGTTAAACCAGCTTTGAATATTGACTAAATTCTCATTGATCCGAGCAACGCAATCATTCATTGAACCCAATTCACTAAAAATATATAACAAGACATCATCTGCATATACTATATGAATATAACAGTTTTTAACTATTGCGGGAAGGTCATGTATGAAAAGTGAAAAGAGATGCGGTCTCTAGGGGAAGCTCATATTTTGTAGCACAAGTAGGCACACAAGTTAGATATAAGGAATCATTGGTTAAAATTGTGTACGAATTCACACACACCACAACGATTCACTGGGTTAAAAAGGGGGATTGTGTGCGTACAATGGGCGATTATACTGACCGAAAAAGTCCAGAATTGTACTATATGCATTTCGATTTGAACGCCCATTTTTATTATGAATAAGCCTGAATAACTTTAACGCACAGAAAAAAACTTGGTGTTTAGGTGTGGTTCACATTCAACAAACAGCTGCCCTAATTTATTCACCCCCATAATATTCCAAAAGCTATTACCGGAAATAAAAAAAATATTACAGTCGCTAAAACATATAAATGCTGAAAAATCCAGTTTCTTATTTTTCATTTTTTCTTTACAAGTTTTTTTGAAAAACTAATTATCAAAGTTGTAAGATTAATTTAGAACATATTTTACCAAAAAATTTGAAAGAAATCAAAGAAATATTTTTGAAAATATTCTAAAAAATCAAAAACAAAAATAAAAACAATTTTTTTTCAAATGCAGATACGCAATTTTTTAAAGCAAAACTTTACCAAAATCATGTTTAGTATTAACGAGAAAGGCGGTTTTGAAAAAACGGTATTGTGGAAGGTACTGTTTTTAAGCCTTTTTTCAAAAATGTTTGTTACATTATAAGCAAGATAATTAATGATTGATCTCTAACACAAATATTTATCGGAATGTTTAGAACTGTTTTCATTTAAATTGTACCGTTGTTTCAAGACCAAGAGACCGGATTCCAAAAACCCCTCTGCAGTACTGCAAATTTTCAGGGAAAAAAAAGCTGAAGCGATCCATACACGGATAGACAGACCTAAATAAATTACAAAAAAAATAAATAGGGTGGCGCAACAGAGCGAGGAGTTCTAGGACCTAACACATTTCTCACAACCATGTCTTGCGAGGGAATGGAGGGCACCTACAACTTTCTGTGGTTCCTAACCAATCGAGAAAGCGCATTTCATGGCAATGAATTTAACTATCGTAGGACTTGCTTATAACTCGCGAAAGGCGAAATGGGATTCAAACCACTAACCTCCGGGTTAACAGGCAGACATGCTAACCATCGCGCCACGAGTACCACGGACAGACAGACAGAATTGCAGGACCCACTTTTTTCGTATTCTCTATCAGCGTAATGACATGATTAATTGTTATTTGAAATCGCAAGTAAAAAACGGGCATGGTCAAGTGGGCTTCATATAATAAAGATAAAAAGGTATTCCTCGAAAGAAAATAAAGAAGCTGCAATAAAGAAGTGTAGAAGAAGTGCGTTCATCTCCAAGCAAGGAGAACGGGGGGTACGTATCGGAAGCTGGAACAGGTTTCAACCCCGACTGCTGATGCAAACCAGGCTGTTCAAGAAATACTATATAACAGTTTGAATGAGGGAGTAAAAATCCTTAGATTAGCTGCTCAAATGAGGAGAAATGCTTCGGAGATTTGCTCAACGATGTTTAAAGACACAGGTTCTTGTGGATCAGGGTAAAATTTTTAACAGTTGATGCATGTACTGTGATGAACTTTTGAAAGAACAGTCTTCCCACAATAGGAGAAAATATACAAATTCTAATGGAAAAACTTAGGTTGACTATAAAAAAGCTATCGGTCGGTTCTAGGGGTTTATGACGTGATGATTAAGGAAATTGATATGACTAAGCGGTAATAAAGGTAAGATGTCCAGCTGGTGTCATTAAGTCATAATAGATGTACACCAAGAGAGCGTCTTGAGTAATCTGCTCCTTTTAGCAGTACTTGGCTACTTGGTGGAAGATAAGGTACGTTACACCGACGTACATCAACTATTCTTTGCTGACGATGGAGGCATCTTATTCAGTATTAAAAAAAATCTGCAAGAAGCAAACGTTCACCCTTCACGGAAAAGTCCCGATCTCTTTGCTAAGAACTAAGATGATAATATCTGAGAGCGGTGAGAGCATTGAACGAACTCACATTCAGTATTAAAAAAAATCTATTAAATTTGCTCTTAGATCTAAACCAAAGGCTTGACGATACGATATAGGAAGTATATTAGGCTCGCTGACAGAGTTTGTCAGGTATCTGAGTGCCTGTATATGAAAAATCATGCGTAACGTCTTTATTATTAATCTTAACTCAAACTTTATCGAATATTCAAAAAAGGCAAAGTTATGGCGCTCGATGATAAGAAGAGCTCAGTAACGACACTTAACAAAAACTGCTAAGCTCGATCCACCCAATTCGAACGAATTTTATCTGAACTCATCACTGTTCAAATTTCTTACGCCTAATTTAGTGCAGTGGTGCCTGTGGCGTAATCGTTACCATGTCCGTATGTTACGCGGCAGGTTTCTGATCCAAATGCCAACAGAAAACAAAGTTTTCGCACGGGTGCCGAATTTCGTGAGAAATTGGTAAGTCTTCCGATAGAAAATGCATTGCCATGGAAAATGCTCTCTCGATTAGCCGTTCGAAATATGTAGAAAATTGTAGGCCTTCCATTCAATCACAAGTCATGATTGTGAGAAAGGTGCTAGGCCCCGGTGCTCCGCACTCTGTTTGGCCACTCTATGTTTGTATGTAGTTTAGTGCAGAGTGTCAAATGTTAGCATTTCGTACGGAAGTGGAACTACTCATGTAGCATCGTTAATACTTTCGCACACAAAACCCGAAGTATTTAAGGTTCCTACAAAATAAACTTAAATAATCAATTCCTCAAAAGTGGTCTACCTAATTGGACCATATGACCAATCTTTATCATTTCATTCCTTAAACCATTAAAATTAGTTAAAAAATCAGCAACTGTAATTGCAAAAACTAGTTCCCCACTCCAAACTTCAAGTTTTCGACTTGGATTTCAATAAATTATTTTGTAGCAACAATGCTGCCCAATTGAATAAATTTTCAGTTCAATTTTGTGTAGCTTTCTTGTTGGAAAATAATTAAAATAAAGTTCCTTGTCCAAAACTTAACTCAGGCTTCCACAACAACTGCATACACCCTCAAACGTCCTTTTCATGCACTATTTTTGAATGAACAGCTTTCATCCTATTAAAGTAACTGCTCATCGTATTACCCACACTTTACCCAGCAGCTTCGATGAAGTGGAATCGGCAATTAAAAGTTTTTAAGCTTTGGCAATATTGCACAACGATTACTTTTTGCAAAATAACATTAAAAATGTATCCACCCTATCCACCTCCTCTTCATTTATGAATTCTGTGGACCATTTCTTCAACCTTTAAGTGCACATAGCTATACTTATACCCTCGGCTAAATCCTTTTAAAAATAACTTTTCAGACGCAACTTAACTTTAGTGTGTACCTACTTTTTGTAGAGAAACAGAACTGCACTTACTGAATCTTGTAGTATAGTTCCTCGCTTGTCATTATGTTGTCCACTTTTCCTTCTCTGAACAGGGGCGTCCATTTAAAATACATTTAAATATCTCACAGATTGTATTAATAAATTCAAAAAATAAAATTGAAGAAAAAAAACTTTAGGGCCGAAAGATGAGAGACACTTTTAAGTTTATGCGACGACGTTATGGCAAGTTTTCAGTCTCTGACGCTTGTCACTGCTCTCTTAACCTTTGTTTTGACAAAAGTTTGTTCTTTTATTCGTCTTAGCGATGATGATACACTCCATCCGTTCATCTTGTTTGAACAACAAAAACATACACATACACACGTTTGAAACTTCCTTTAGCATTAAAAAGTTAAATAACTCTGAAACTGGCGCCCAAGCCCCCAAGCTGCATCCAACCTCCAGTTCATAACGAAACTTTTCCGTTTCTTCGTTGCAAGTTCTTAAAGTTTTTTTTTTTGCTTTTTTTTTGTTGGATTCTTTTATAAAAAAAATATATGCGAAATGTCCTTAGGTAAATTCATGTTTTGAATATACAAAAAACTCCTCGAGGATAATAAAAACAAAATGTAAACTATTTATTCGATTACTTAAAGAAGCGCGCACAAGCACATAGCCCGTTTGCATAGTTGTTCATTGTGTTGAACAACTATCAGTCTTTCTGGGCCAGGTTAATTCGGTGTTTTCATTTTTGTACTTAGCGAGCGTTCAGTCTGTTCTCTGTTGGTGGTACTTGTATTCTTACAGAGCTCATCCCATTTCAAGCACTCTCAGTCACTCAGGATAAGAATGAGTTTGAATAGAAAGTTTTTAATTCACTTAATCGCATCGAAGAAGGAATGCTTCTTCGCTCATCGCTCTGAAGTGCGGGATAAACACTCTAGTAAAGAAAATTCATATTTTGCTACACGCTTTGTTGTTGTTGTGGGAGTACTTGGACTTTTGTGTGGCTTTAATTTTTTAATGGAGCCAACCAAACTCTAGGTTTCTCAGAAAATTATATGAAACTTAGAGGAAACAAAACAGATAAGACTCTTTATAGGAGAGTCAATCAAGCTTTGCAGTTGTTCTCTTAAGTATAATGGTTTGGAAATTAATCGGTTAAAGGTCACAAAAAGTGTGAAAAATGGGATGTGTATGCAGAGCTGAAGTTAAAGGTATTATACATATATATTTCGATAGGTAAACATTTGCTTAATGGCAAGATAGTGATGCCTTTGTCGATATTTTAAGCATGCCTGCCTAGTACGTCGGAGATTCGATGTTTAATGAATCCCAGAAGCATCAAAATTCCATTGCTTCCACTCGGGGAAACTTACTTACTTACTTAGGCGGGCATTACAGTTCGGGGTGAACCTGGGCCTCAACCAACATCCTTTTATAACGACTTCGATTTCGGGCGAGCTCTCTCCAGTTTCCGTGGTACCCGTGGTGCGATGGTTAGCATGTCCACCTGCTAACCCAGAGGTTCGAGGTTCAAATCCCAGCAGAGGCAAAAAAATGTTTTTTCTTGGGTATCGCCTTTCGCGAGGAATTGGCAAGTCCTCCGTTAGTAAATTCATTACCATGAAAAGCGCTTTCTCAATTAGCCGTTGGGATCCGGCATAAAATTGTAGGTCCCCTCTATTCCCTCACAAGGCATGGTTGTGAGAAATGCGCTAGGCCCAGGGGCTCCTTGCTCTGTAGCGCCACCCTATCTATTTTTTATTTATTTCTCTCCAGTTTCGCACTCCAAGTCGGTTGAGGTCTTCATCCACTTGATTGCGCCACCTAAGACGAGGTCTTCCCCTTCCGCGATTTCCCTGCAATGTGCTTTCGAAAACCCGTCGAACCGGAGCGTTTGGGTCCATCCGCTCTACATGACCCAACCATCGTAGCCTCGCGATGCGTACTCTTCTGGCTATGCCCATGTCGCAGTACAGCTCATACAGCTCGTTGTTGTATCTTCTTCTCCACACATTGTCTTCGCATACGGGACCAAAGATCATTCGGAGAATTTTTCTTTCGAAACGACCAAGGGTTTCCTCATCCGCTTTCGATAAGGTCCATGCTTCCGCGCCGTACAGCAGGACTGGGATGATTAAGGTCTTATACAAGGTCTCCTTGGTTTTTCTAGAGAGGGTTTTGTTTCTCAATTGCCTTCTTAACCCAAAGAAGCAACGGTTGGCAAGAGTTATTCTCCGTTTTATCTCCGCACTGATGTTGTTGTCCGTGTCTACAGCGGATCCTAGGTAGACGAATGTATGAAAGTCCTGTACTACCTCGAAGTTATGTCTGTCTATTGTGACGTTTTGTCCAATTCGTCGATGTTCTGTGTCCTTGTTTGATGACAACATATATTTTGTTTTGCCCTCATTAACCATCAAACCCATTTTTGCCGTTTCTATTTCAATACTCGCAAAAGCACCTATGACATCACGCTTCTGTCTTTCCATTACGTCAATATCGTCTGCATAGGTGAGTAATTGTACAGACTTTTGAAAGATTGTTTCTCTGGTGTTGACGTTGGAGTTTCTAACAATCCTTTCAAGTATGATGTTGAAGAAATCGCATGACAGTTTGTCGCCTTGCCTAAAGCCTTTTCGGGGAAACACTCATTTTAAAATCGAATGGATCTTTCAAAAGTATTTCTGCTCAGTTTAACGTATAGTTTTTGAGTGAGTGAAACACCTATGGCTCATACAAAAATATTCCTCGAGGAAAACTTTCTATTTGACATTTCAGTTACATTTGTTAGTGCATCTTGAGTCGATTCTCATCTCAAATCGAGAAGTGCTTGCTACCTCTCAGATTTATGCACCACATTGAAAATGTTTGAGAGCGCTCCCGAGCGCTCTTTAACATTACTTTTCGTCCAATGTAAAGCGAGAATAGCTGCACTCTGCACATCAGCGCAGCGTAGCAAACGATGTGTGTGAGCTGTGAGGAAAGGAATTGGTTTAATCGACGGCAACGGTTGTGTGTGGCCGATAGCCGTGCAGCCAGGGTTCAAACCTTTACTTCAATCGAAGCAAACTTAATTCGCTTTTAAGAAAAATCCAAAATCTACTTCGCTTGAGTTGAGATCTACTTCAATTTTTCCAAACTGGAAAATTACCTTCTCAAACTTCAATCAGTCTCAATTTTCAATAACTCCCTTGACTCGATTTTCAATTTCCGCTAAAATTTCATTTTCCTTTCACTATAGTTTAGTTTAGTTTAGTTTAGTTTAGTTTATTAAGTATTCATAACCTAACACTTTAAGATAAATCTTATTAAATAGTGATAGTTTGTGTTAAATGATGTGCTTTTCCAAAAAGAGTATTATGTTATATCCAATTTTTTATAATAAATTTTAAATAATAAAGTACATATGCTTTTAGTGAATTAATACATTACAAAAATTTTAAAATTAAAGCGAAAAAAAGAAATAGAAGAAAGAAAAAGAGTAATAAAGATAAAAGTAGATTAAGGCAGAGGAGAAACTAAATTTAAATACATATAATCCGGCTGACGACTGAAACTAGTTGCTTTGGTTGTTTAAGTAAACAAATAATTCTTTGTGAAACTTTTTCATGTTGTTATTTTTCCTCAAATTAGAGGGAAGTGAGTTCCAGAGACGGATTGCGGTGATGAAAAATTGTCTTTCAGATGTTAGACAATTAAATCTTGGAAGAATAATTGTGATCGAACGGTTTGATTCCGCGAAGCGAAGAATTTCGTAAAGATACTGTGGCTTATGCGATTGTATAATATTGTAAAGCATTTTTACTGTGCGAAAATTTAAATAGTTTTCAAACGACATATTAAGAAGCCTCATACTTAAATGCGAGACATGATCATATTTCCGAAGTCCGTAAATGTAACGAGTAGTGCTGTTGAAAGCGACTTTTAATTTTGCTCTGCAAGAGGAATCACAATTGAGAAAAATTTCACAGCCATGAGTAAGCACTGGTATGATTAGGGTCTTTGCAAGCATTATACGTGTATTAATTGGTGTGAATTGTTGACAGTGCCATAGAGTACGGAGAACTCCATACACTTTTCCGACAATTGAATAAATATGGTTGTTCCAAGTCAGTGTTCTGTTAAAGACAATCCCTAAGTTCCTCGCGGTGTTAACAAACTCTAGTGCAGTATTGTTTAATAAAACTGATGGAAAGTATGTTAAATCTAAAGCTTTTTTTGATATAACAAGACATTTGCATTTAGTAGGATTTAGACTCAAACCGTTACTAATCGACCAGTCAGAAATCAAACCAAGCTCCTCGTTAATTGTGATGACACAATCCTCTATCAGCCCTAGTGAACAACTTTTGTAAATTTGGATATCATCGGCGTAAAAGTGTCTAGATGTTCGGGTGATAATGGATGCAATTTCATTAATGTATAATGAGAAGAGCAGTGGGGCCAATATTGATCCTTGGGGGACACCACGTTGCACAGGAAGGAATCCTGAAAGTGTATCATCAACACAGACGGCTTGCATTCTGTCACTCAAATAAGATTTAATTAGTTTAATTGCGTCAGTAGAGAAGTTGAACGAGAACTGTAGTTTATTAAGGAGTTGAGCATGGTCGACCATATCGAAGGCTTTCGAAAAATCTAGGAGAACCAAGAAAGTAACATCATTGTTGTCAAGGCTTTTCCTGATATCCTCAACCACTTTCAATATTGCAGTAGTGCAGCTGTGCTTAGGTTGAAAACCTGACTGAATATCGACTAACATTCTGTTCCTCATTACAAACTCGTTTAGTTGTTTTTGCATTATTTTTTCGCAAACTTTTGAGAGAAAAGGAAGAATTGAAATCGGTCTATATTCATTCCTTGCTGCATTTTTTGGAATGGGTATAATCTTAGCCAACTTCCATTGCTTTGGGAAGATACCGGTTGTGAGAACACTGTTAAGGATGTGTGTAAAATAGGGCAGTAGGAGTGGTGTAATGGCTTTGAGAAAGATAGGATTTATTTCGTCCACTCCGACTGCATTGGATTTTATTGAAAGAACACTTTCTAAAACGTCGAGTTGACTTACCCCAGAAAAACAAAAAGATGAGAACGAAAAGTTTTCAATAGGAACCTCGTTACCAATAAAGGGGGTGGTGTTAACAGGTGTTACGAACTTTTTGTTTAGTTCATCACCATTAATATTGGATTGCGACTGAGGTTTTTGTCTACCAAGTCCAAGTTCACGCAAGTTTTTCCAAAGATTCCCACTACCTATTTTAGTATTGAGGTGACTTGAGTAATATTGAGTTTTTGCTACTCTTATCTCCATCACCACCCTGTTTCGTAGCACTCTGTATACTTCATATAGTTCTACGACCCTAGAACGAACCTCAAATTCATTTCATTGAACAGACCTCAAATTCATTTCAATCTTGGAGTCAAACAAACCCAATGTATCATTTCCACTATAGCAATGGAACTGGCCGAAGACATAACTCGAGCAAATCTTCACCGATCTATATGAAATTTTGACAGTACATTCGAAATACCTTTCTCCGGAGACGTACGTAGGTTTTTTTTTTTATATTGCATAGCTTTTTTTAATCAACAATTTTGTCGTTTTTTATAGTGAAAATTTTAATATTTTGTTCAAACGTGCACCATTTCGTGAAAAAACAAAATATGGAAAAAATCCTACGAACGTCTCTTGCTGTTGTTATATATTCGGGATTTTGTCCCAGGACCAAAATTAAGGAGGTTGCATAAATAAAATAAATAAATACAAAAAATAAGGTGCCTCCGAAGAAATGCTGAACAGATTTTGAATTTAATCGACACGAAAAAATTTGTATTTCTTATTGAAAACTAAATTATAAAACCTTTTTCAGAGATTTTCGACTGATCTTTTTGTTGAGCCACAAAAAAATTAATAAATTATGCCCATTTTTTCACGCTCTAGACCAGCTTCCAGGTTAGAGTGAGAATCCTTTTAGAGAACCATTTTGAAGGGGTTCTGTGGGGTTTTGATAATGTTTTGTCGCAAGCGAACAATTTTTGTAATTGCAATTTCTAAAAGAAAATTATTTAAATCAGCCTTTTATTTGTCCCATTCTAAGTCAATAACCTATCGGCCTACTAGTGCGTACTGATACGGCACGAAAATATACGAAGGCTACCGAATGCGATCAGCCAATCGACTGCGGTCGGCGCGGCGGCTGGCGGGCGGCAGAGAGAGCGAATCGAAAATACATTATTAGTGTAATTATACGTAATAAAAATATGTTATGACATATAAAAATATGTAACGCCAATTAAGAGGATATATTCTTACATTTCGGGGGGGCGGGGGGTGGTTTGAACCCCTGAAACCCCCTGGCTACACCCATGGCCCATGCAACATGCATATGAAATCTCTACACTATTCTTTTGGTGAGAACCCTACTTTATACGCGCATTGCATTTGAAAGTTATAGCAGCGCGCAGGGCCTTTACTGAGAAGTTGGAAGGTGGAACTAAACTGAACATGAACAATGAAAATTTTGCAATGAACATCTGTTGCTTCTTGTTATGGTGATTGGCTGTGTTCAAACAGAATTTTCGATACTGATTTTAATAACTTGATTTTTTTTCGAATCAAATCTTACTTACTTACTTAAGGTGGCGCTACAGTCCGGGTCGGACCAGGGCCTCAACCAACATGCTTCTCCAGCCAGCTCGGTCCCTAGCTAGCTGCCTCCAGTTTTGCACGCCAAGTTGGTTGAGGTCCTATCCTACTTGCGTGCGCCACCTGAGTCGCGGTCTTCCTCTACAGCGCCGTCCATCGGGATTGGATTCGAAGATTTTCCGGGCCGGAGCGTTGTTGTCCATTCGCTCTATATGACCCAACCATCTAAGCCGCTGGACCTTGACTCGTTTGACCAGATCAGTGTCGCTGTACAGCGCGTACAGATCGTCGTTGAATCTTCTTCTCCACTCTCCATCTATGCAGACGGGACCAAAAATCACCCGAAGAATTTATCCCTCGAAGCATCCTTAAGCGTTCTCGTCTGCCTTTGACAAGGTCAATGACTCTGCGCCATATATAAGAACAGGGATGATAAGTGTCTTATACAGGGACTAATTAATTAGTTGCTCGAGAGAGACCTTTACTACTCAATAGCCTTCTTAGTCCGAAGAAACAGCGATTGGCAAGAGTTATTCTTCGTTTGATTTCAGCGCTGGCTGGTGTCGTTGTCTGAATCAATAGCGGCGCCTAGGCAGACAAAGTCCTTAACTACCTCAAAGTTACAGCTGTCTATAGTGACGTTCTGTCCAAGACGTCGGTGTTGGGTGTCCTTTCTTGATGACAGCATATACTTGGTCTTGCCCTCATTTACCACTAAACCCATCTTCTTCGCTTCCGTCTCACTGCTCATAAACGCGCCATTGACATCACGCTGCGTTCTTCCAATTATGTCAATATCGTCGGCATATCCAAGCAATTGGACGGATCTTTGAAAGATTGTGCCTCTTGTGTTGACGTGGGAGTTTTGCACTATTCTTTCAAGAACGATGTTGAAGAAGTCGCATGACAGTGCATCGCCTTTCCTAAAACCTTTTTTGACATCGAATGTATCGGTGACATCTTTTCCGACCCTGATGGAGCAGCGTGCGTTCTCCATCGTCATCCTACACAATCGGACAAGTTTGGTAGGGATGCCAAAACTAGACATGGCTCTATATAACTCCTCTCTATAGATGCTGTCATACGCGGCCTTAAAGTCGATAAAAAGGTGGTAAGTATCGATTTGAAGCTCCTGGGTTTTTTCCAAGACCTGCCGTAGTGTGAAGATTTGGTCTATGGTGAACATTCCTGGTCTAAACCCGCACTGATAAGGACCTATCAAGTTGTTGACGAATGGCTTCAGACGCTCACACAATACGGCAGAGAGGATCCTGTATGCGATGTTAAGAAGACTGATACCTCTGTAGTTGGCGCAGTTCAGAGGGTCTCCTTTCTTGAGGACCGGGGAAACAATGCTGAGGTTCCATTCATCGGGCATGCTTTCTTCCGACTATATTTTGCAAATGAGCTGGTGCATACTCCTAACCAGGTCATCGCCTGCCGATTTAAACAATTCGGCAGTGAGGCCATCAGCTCCAGCAGCTTTGTTGGACTTTAGCTTGGATACTGCTGTCTTCACTTCATTCAGGTCGGGTTGCCGAAATTGTTGGTCTACGTCGCGTCGCCTAAATCGAATGGTTCTATCTCTCTAACAGCGGAATTGGGTTCATCATCGCCGTTATAGAGCTTGGAGAAGTGGTCTTTACATATCCTCAGCATTGGCTGCGGTTCCACCACGATGTTCCTTTGATCGTCTTTGCAGGCTTCGGCTCGGGCTTATAGCCCGAGGCTGTTGTTTTTACCTTTAGGTAAAACTTCCGAACCTCATTCCTGCTGTGACACCCTTCTATCTCGTCGATCGCGAGCTTCTCATGCTCTCTCTTTTTCCGTCTAAGAAGCCGGAGTTTGTCTCTCCTCTTCTGCTTTTAGAGCTCGTAAGCAGTTCTAGTCTTTTTGTGCAGCGCCGCTTTATATGCTTCCTGTTTAGCTGCATGTGCTTTTTTTTTTTTTATAATTAACGTGCACATCAAGGGGTTATAAATACCCTTATAATGTTGGTAAACACAGTGCGAGCATTTAGGAAAATAGGAGAGGATTTGAAAGGAGACACCGATGCATGTTGCTCTTGAATCCTTGTGAATCGTAATGAAGGGGAAATACAGAGCCAGGTAAAGCATTCCACATTCGGGTGGTGCGACTGAAATACGAATCTCTATACTTGACTGTACGTCCGAAGTTGGGCTCAAGGTAAAACTGATGAACATTCCTTGCGAGGCGGGTGTTGCGGCTAAATTATTTCAGGGGAGGAATGCAACTGGCTACTTCACTAGAGCACTGCTTGTGAAAAAAGCGATAAAAGAGAGTGAGACAGGCAACGTTTCGACGATGTTCAAGAGAATCAATTGGTTCTACGATTGAACTATCACCTATTAATTTTAGTGCTCTATGTTGTACCCTATCAAGGAGGTGCAAGGATGTTTGAGAAGCACCTGACCAGATATGGGAGTTATACTCCAGTTATGGGCGTAAGCATTTAGCAGCGTTTTTGGCGACTTCAAATATGTGGTCGTTCCAACGAAGATCATCGTTTACACACATACCAAGTACTGACAGCTTTTCTATTTCTTCGATGCAGGTACCATTCATGGATAATAGCAATGGGGGAATGTTAAGCTTCAACGACAAGAGACAGCATTGAGTTTTCGAAGCATTGAATTCTACTCGGTTCATAAGACCCCATGCAACAATGCTGTCAAGGGCAGAATTCAATGAGCTTATCATACGCAACCGTTCCAGTTCCACATCCGAAGAGCAAGGACATGAATTTGGAAAAGAATATAAAAAGCTGAGGGTCGAGTCGTCAGCAAAACAGTTGAGAGGATTAGAAGTTTCAGATAAGAGATCATTAATGAAAATGAGGAAGAGAGTCGGAGACAAAACGGAGCCCTGGGGCACATCAGCATTTATGAAGTGGGTATCAGACTTGAAGCCATCCAACACAACTTGTATTGAACGGTCGGAAAGGTAGTTTCTAATCCTTGCCGGCATTCGTCGTCAAACCAGGGTTTTCGTTGTGGTAGCCGTGTGAAACCCAGCACTTCAGGCGGCATCGCTGATGGCTGATTGGCAGCGCTGCCACTGGTTTTCTATACTTGATGCTGGCGGCATAGGACTTCTTAAGAGGTTGTAAGAGACTCGATCGGAAAAGGACTTGGCGATCTCTTGCGATTGTAGTCGTCCAACGTCGAATTTTCTCACAGTATTTCCTTATTTTGGCTTGGATCGGGATATCCGCAGTCGTACCTTGGCTACAACAAGGTAGTGGTCCGAGTCAATGTTGGCCCCTCGGAATGTTCGGACATCCTCTATACTGGAGAAGTGTCGTGCGTCGATCGCAATGTGGTCAATCTGGTTGACGGTTGATTGATCAGGAGATTTCCATGTCCCTTTGTGGATATTGAGGTGCTGGAACCGCGTACTAGCTACCAGAACGTCTCGCCCCGCAGCGAAATCGATCAGCCTGAATTTGTTATCGGAGGTGTTGTCGTGCAGGCTGTATCTTCCGATTATTCCACCGAAGATATCCTCTGTTCCTAGCTTGGCATTAAAATCTCCTAGAACAATCTTAATGTCATAGCCAGGGCACTGCTCACATGTTTTGTCCAGGAGCTCGTAGAATACGTCTTGAGGTTCGAACCCTGCCGTGCACTTAGAAAATTGAATAAGAGTGTACTTAACAGCACAGAACGTAAAACAGAGAGCTCACTTCGAATCAATCATCAAAGAAATTTATTTGAAGGAAACAGAGAAAACCAGTTCCAAGATACCCAGGCGAATATTTAACCGATGCAATAGATTGAATCTATCCAAGTAACGATCAATGGTCAATTAACGTGTCCCAACAAAAATAAAAAAATAAATAGGGTGGCGCTACAGAGCGAGGAGCCCCTGGGCCTAGCGCATTTCTCACAACCATGCCTTGTGAGGGAATGGAGGGGACCTACAATTTTATGCCGGATCCGAACGGCTAATTGAGAAAGCGCTTTTCGTGGCATGAATTTACTAACGGAGGATTGCCAATTCCTCGCGAAAGGCGATACCCGGGAAAAAACATTTTTTTTGCCTCTGCTGGGATTAACGTCTGGGTTAACAGGTGGACATGCTAACCATCGCACCACAGGTACCACGTGTCCCAACATCATTCCATTATTTAAGAAAACCTAGTTGATGGTGAATTAAGTGGATCTTTCAGAGAAGCCTGTATTCGTTTGCAACTGCCCATTGGAATCAAACTCTCAAATATGTATAATTGCATCGCAAGCTCATCAAATACGAACATTGTTTTCGTTCTACATGTCCTAGCCATCGAAGTCTCGCAATGCGTAATCTTCTGGATATGCCCATGTCGCGGCTTAGCTCATACAGTTCGTAGTTGAATCTTCTTCTCCACACATTGTCTTCACATAAGGGACCAAATATCATCCGGCGTATTTTTCTCTCTTAGAGGTCAAGGGTTTCAAGGGCGACTCAGACAAAGGGTCATGTCAACACAGTGAATAAGGAAATGACAAATGAAAATATGTAGAAAAATAGAGTGTGGAAATTACTTACGATTAAATGATATTCAATGAATTGTTGACAAATACTTATTTTAGATTTTTACTTCAAAACAGAAACATTATTTGTCAACTAAAATTAAACCTCCGATTACCGAGCATAAAATTTTGTCCTGGGCAACGAACGTTGGGATTCGGCCAATGCAATGAAGAAGTACTAAATCTAAGAAAATGTGTTAAAGCAGTCAAAAATCGTTAGAGAGTCATTCCAAATTGCAAATGCGTTAACTCAAAAATGTGTGTTGTCGTGGGTGGTTCATAAATTTTTTTCAACAAATTGACAACGTTTTACGCTGAAGATAACGCAACGTGACACAATTATGACAGATTTTAAACGACATAGAGCGCCTATACATTGACTGTCAAATCGTATCTGAAGAAGTATGTTTAGACTATTGATAATATTTGCTATAAATTTGAAGATAGGTTTTTGTAGTAATTTGCTGTAGCCTGACAACATTTTTGTGATTTTTGATTACGTTATAGTGAAAGCACGTTGCTTTTATAATTCTCCTTCATCTTCCCTCTTTTCAACGTTACGACTACAAGCATCCCATCTCCCACGCTTCGGAAAGCCTCCCGGTTTTGGACTGCTCATTGTAGATTTTGTTACATTTATCTACACCAAGAGTTTTTTGGTCAGCCTTTCTTTTTCTTCCTTCGCGATCGACTCTGAACGTTGAATGATACCGCTTTTTGGAGGGGTTCTCCCGATCTCTACATCGAAGATCGAACATAACAATACCAACTGAGCCGGCCGTGTTCTATTTTTCCAAAATGGTACCTACTTTTCTACTGATCTTTGTTCTTCTAATACGATCACGATTTCTTACTCTTACTCTATACTATAAAAGATTAATCACACACAACTTTCAATCAAATCAAATGTAAAACTGGAAAGAACTCATCACTATCCAGACTCGATGGAGAGTTATGTTTTTGAGAGCCTGTTCTTATCCGAATTTCAGTGCCCTCCAAAGTGGGTATCCAAGAGCATGACTTTAAGAGAAATATTAACATGAAAATAGTAAAAATGCAATTTCGGGTCACTTATGACAGAAATAGCTACTGACAGTAAAGTTTTATTTGATGTTGTGTTGTACTGTTTCTCAACGTGTTAAAATAAACATTCACAAGTTCCTCTTCCGGTTATTTCATTAGGATCTAACTTCATCTAATAAACAAATTTATTCACATCCTCAATGCATTTTCCCCGGACAAAAATTAATTTGATTGCATGAACTTTACCCAGCCTCTCTCGAAAAAAAAGACATAAGGAGCCAACAAAACTTTGTTATACATAACAAAAAAAAAAACATAACTATTTTATATGCCACACATGCAGAAGGCTTGCGAATACAAAACTAGAGAACCACTAAAAGTACCTAAAATACCCTCATCAACATCATTGTCATGCAGGAATCTCCCATTGGGGATACAAAGCGGCAGCAGAAAACAGATAAAATGTACGACACTGAGAATCCAAAAAGTTTCAAAGCCCTATCAAGGTAACCCAAAACTCCCTTTTCCCCATCAACGAACACTATATGAGCAAGGACGAGCAGAATGTTTACCAGATTAGGTCAAGCAAATGAAATGCAGATTAGTTTCCAACGAGTTTCAGTCCTATTCTACAAAGCAAAAAAAAAGAGAACCATACAACAAATATAAAAGTAAAAAATAAATTCCCTATGCCCAAAGGTAAGAGAGATTTTTTTACCTCAAAATTACCATTTGGAGCAAGTGGGACCAGGTGTACAAGGCCTGTGGGGTATATTCTTTCATTTCTTTCACTTGGTGCATTAGTGAAACCAACTGAAGCAAGCTTTTATTTTTGCTGTCAGAAGATAAGGCGATTACATTTAGACTTCTGGGCGACTGACGATTGCAGTCGAAAGTAGATTAAACCATGTTCAACCATTTTCATTTCCCATCGCATAAAAAACGAGTTCATAAGAAATCGGAGTTCTACTTTTTGCAGGGTCAATATCTGGCTTCATAGTCTTTGTTGTTAGGGGAAGGTAGAAACAACGAATTCTCGCACGCACACTTTGTGTCTACGTTTCATGCGTTTTACCTGAAAATTTAAGCAACCCGATTCCAGCCTCTTTTGAATGTGCTTGAGGTGTCATTCTTAACAAAAAAAAATTAATTTAACTCACTCCCGAATCATCAGTTTGCATTTAGAAATAAGTTTTCCACGATAGATCAAGCTCATAGAAAAGCATTAGAAGAAAAACAGCAATAAAAAAATTAGTTTTTCATATATAAAAATGAATTTCTTATTTTTCTGCACACTTCGTCTCTTTTCACTTTACCTTCTTTTTGAGCTTGGGTCAGTTTTTAGAGGTGACTCATACTTTTGGCCACGGTTGTATGTTCGGCTATATTTAAAGATGTTGCTCAAGCATTTGACAGAGTATGCATGAGGGGCTAGAGTACAAACTGCAAAGGGACTTACCCAGGCAATACTACGAAATGCGACAATCAAACAGACTCTTTAGAGTACGCTACGATCAAAAAAATTCAAAACTAAAAAAAAAGCCGGCGTTAAACAAATAAGTGTCCTAGGACTTTCCCTGTATTTGCTATATGTATACAATACAAGTGATATTGCAGTGGATAGTAGAACCATCATGGCAACTCCTTGACTTAATCATTGTTTCAGACCTTATGAATGTTCTTTGAAGGACCAACTATCGATTGAAGGCATTTTTGACCATGATATAGTCTTCTGTACGTATAATATAAAATTCGCTCGTTCAGTGTACCCACTGAATTTCCAGTTCAGAGATTTTAGGTCCATAGACAACCACGCACTTCAGTTAGATGCATGTTCAACTGAATGGATTGGATGCCAGTACTTTCCGAATTTGAATGACAAAGTAAATTTTTTTCAGTCCTCTATATATCAGTTATTTGATAACCATGTTCCCTTTAAATCTGTGAATGTTCGTAATGCAAATATTCCCTGGTTTACGTCTGAGGTTAACAACTCAATACGAAACCGCAGAGAACTGTACCACAGGTGGAAAGTCAACCAAACGTCGTATTTCTGGAAGCTTTACTGTGAGGCTCGAAATCAAACAACTGCTTTGATTTGAAGAGCCAAAAAACAATTTTATCTGTCGAAGCTTAGTATAGATCAACCGTCAAAAAAACTTTGGTCAAATTTGCGATCATTAGGAATAGGAAAGAGGTACGCGCTAAGCAATATGCTGGATCCTAATGATCTCAACAATGCCTTTGTGTTGAGCACTGTAAGCGATACCTGTTTTGTATCTGATGATGTGAATGTGTGTGAGCGAGGTGTTCAATTTAATTTGTGAATTGGATGTTGTAGAAATTGTTCGTGATATTAGATCTAATGCTATAGGAGAAGATGGGATTCCCATTTCTTTTATAAAAATGATTTTGCCTCACATCTTGAGTTCTCTTGCACATATAATCAACTCTTGTATAATGTCTTCCTCATTTCCTGAGAGCTGGAAAGTGGCCAAGGTTGTACCTGTAGCTAAGAAAGCAAATCCCAGAACCTGCAATGATTTCCGGCCCATTAGCGTTTTACCATGTTTGTCAAAAGTCTTTGAAAAAATTTTGGCTAAACAAATGAATACTCATCTTGACCGGCATAGCCTTTTGTCTCCATACCAATCGGGTTTTAGAGCGAAACATAGTTGCGAAACCGCTGTTGTTAAAGTCTAAGATGATATAAGATTGAAATTCGACTCGCAGGATGTGACCATTCTTTGCCTTCTTCATTTTTCAAGGGCTTTTGACAACGTTACCCACACAATTTTGTGTCAGAAGCTTAGTATATATTTTGGATTTGGTGAAAGTGCTGTGTGTCTAATAAAAAATTACCTTTTTAACCGTAAGCAGAAAGTGACAGTTAAAAATAGGTCTTCGCATTATAAAAATTTAATTGCTGGTTTGCCCCAAGGTTCCATTTTGGGTCTTTTATTATTTTGCGTTTTCATAAATGATCTGGTCAAAGTTTTGTAAGAATGTATCTATTCACCTGTATGCAGATGATGTGTAAATTTATCTATCCAGGCCGATCGGTCTGGTAGAGGACTTAGTATGCCGTATTAACGAAGACTTATGCGCAATTTTAAAATGGTCTATTACAAATGGACTTTCTTCAAATCCTAAAAAGTGTCAAGCCATGACTATATCTAAGAAAAAGTACCATCCTGATAATATTCCGTCGGTTTACTTAGGAAGCTCTCTCATTCACTTTGTTGACAAGGTAACAAACTTAGGCTTCAAAATAAATTGCACCTTATCGGCTAGTGATCACATTAATTGTGTTATTGGGCAAATTTATGGTGGACTACGAAAACTTTGGCTGTGTGCCAGCTTCACCCCCGAAAATACGAAGCTTAGGCTGATAAAAGTCCTCTTGTTGCCTCTTATTAGTGATGGAACAGTTGTATATTGTAAACCAAACTCCCAGTCGTATCATAAACTGTTAGTGGCGTTTAATGATATGTTGAGATATGTCTTTGGACTGCGACGTCATGACCATATATCGCACCTTCATTATAAAGTCCTTGGGTGCTCATTTCAACAATTTTTAAACATTAAGTGTAGTACTTTCATACCTCTTTGAAAAAATACAACATTGTTACTCTCCTAGAACATTAAACCTCATCCCACCACTAACAAAATCATTAAATTCTTCGCGATTATTCTTTGTTCATGCTTCCAGACTTTGGAACAGTCTACCTTTAACAATTAAACCAATTATTTCTAGTCATAAATTTAAGAACGCAATGTTCAATCACTTTCTAGACAGCAATATGCAACAGCTTTAAGGCTGATTCTCTATTTTTAAAAATGTAACTTTTTCGCAGTTATATTTCATTTTTAATTACAAGAAAAGGAGGTGTAAAATTCATACATTAAGGTCAATCGTAATATTGTCATACTTTATATTATTTATTTATTATCATGTTAATTTGTCGTATTATTTATTTTATCATTCATGTACCTTAAGTCATCAGTCCTATTATTTATTTTTTGTACTATAAAAGACTTTTTGTCTTACTTGTACTCCCATATATTCAATAAACTAAACTAAACTAAACTTATTTCCAACTACTGCAACACAAAAAAAGGGAAGGCTGCTACTCTGGTAGTACAATGGGCCGGATATTAGGTCTGAGTTCTCCAGATTGGCATACGCACCTCCGGTGGTACAACGACGTAAGTGCAAGTATGTCGATTCTTCAGAGAACGTGATTTAACATTTTGAAAACCATTTTTATCAATAAAACATCATAAAAATTCATTTATTTTTGTGGAAATGAACTGATTTAAAAGTAGAATTGAACATATTTTTTGGCAGTTCAGTCATTTTTCTGTGCGTCTAGCAGTCTTCTCATCAATAATAGTATAAGCAAGGGTAACAGTCTTTTAACATAAACAAACTTTAAAAATATTAGATAAAAAAAAGTTTTATAATAACTTGGGATGATATATTATTTCTTAGCAGGCTTAATATATCGGCTTTTTTCCTTGGCGTCAAAGTTATTTTTGATGAATATGCGGACTTTAAATGTATATTTTGCAACTCCTTTGTCGTAGGAGAACGCCGGCTAACCGTTTTAAACAGAACTTGTAAAGTTTTTATAGCTTGTTTTGCAAAAATACACACTACTGCCTTTTTCAAAATGTAAAAGTATAATTTCTGACATTTTAATGTGATCTCTGTTACATAATTTTTTGGCAACATTCTGTTTCCAACTGTCAGGGTTTCCAGATCTTTTTTTCACCTTTTTTTATGGATAAATTGGCCACCGACTCTTCTGGTTGTTGATCAGTCGTGTCATCAATGGAAATATTCGATGTATCACTGTTACTCTCTGAACCTTGACCTTCTGTAGGAGAGTAAGCACTTTCATCCTCAGAAAAATCTTTGTCTTCCGAATCGAGGATTTCACTGAATACTTTCTGGGAACCCTTCTCAAATTCATTTTTGTTTCACTAGTTCTGGTCACAGTGAAATAACATTGGTTATTTTTGTTGACTTCATTATATACGGCTGCTGAAGTACTTGGTTGGGTCTCGGAATTTTGAACTATGGGACAGCTTCAACTTTTGTCATTGCGATTGCAATTTTTCACGATTGCATTTTTCCACGTTCTGACATTTTGTAACAATGTCCTATATACAGAAAACGATCCCAGTATTTGGTTGAACAATGACACAAAATAAACTTACGTCGCTTAAACAATTTTCTTTACAAACAGTGACGCAATTAACACTTATGTCTAAAATATAAGTAAAAATCTTAAACATTTCGAAAGAAAAACCGTAATAATGAACACTTTACGTCTTTGTTTAACCGAAAATATAATAAAATTAAGCAAAAAACGTCTGAACTAGCAAATAGGTCTTTGATATTCTAAAGGAAATGTTGTTCGTTGGAAATCTGTAACACAAGTGACAGTTAAGGCTATGTATTCGCGATACATAAGATTAAAAACATTGTAACGGTACAAAGTCATATCTTCCCTCTGGAGGCAAATAAAATATTTTCAATTGGGTCTTTGTTTTATAGGAAAGAAATATGTCTTTGTAGAATTATGGTGTCATTAACTCAGAAAATTTGAATTTCGCACTTGCGTCGTTGTTCCATTGGAGCGGAGGTGCAATATAAGCATGAAAAAAAAAAAATTAATTTCAAAATGCTGTCGACACAGTTAGAGATTGGAAAATGGCGTATCAATCTCTGTGAAGCTAAATCTGCACATATAAACTTTACAATCAAGCCAGTACGCGGCCAAATACCTTGGGACGACGTGCGCCAAAAGCCACACAAACGTGTTTTCTCACGAAATGAACCAGTCGCTTGGCCGCCTCGGTCGATTCGACGCCGTTAGACTAGTTCCTGTGGGGCTACGTCAAGTCTTTGGTCTATGGCAATAAGCCAGCGGCGATTGATGAACTTCTTACGAATATCGAACGTGAAATTGCAGCGGTATCGGCCGATTTATGATTGAAAACCGTCGAAAATTGGGCTCAGCGTCTGGACTTCTGCAAGCGTGTTCGTGGTGGCCATGCAAAAAAAATCGAGTTTATACAAAATGGCATCAAACGTTCTTTCACAGGAATAAAGAATTTTATTGATATCTAAAACCGTTTTTGTTTTATTAAAAAAAAATTTGTAGCGCTCTTAATGAAAAACCCGATATAAACGAAACTGGCTTTGCAATCAAACCTTCACAATCTTACAACTGTTTATGAATTTCAGACCCAGGCTCTTTAAACATCCCTAAAATAAGCGTAAGACTTGTTGCACTAAGAAATTTATAATTTAATTTTAATAAATCAATCGTTCTCAAGGATACTCAATCATCATCAATAAATCAGCACAATTTTTTGTCAAAAAGTTCCTTAAAATTTTTTATTTAGAGTAAAACACACGTGGTATTTCATCCTTAAGCCCAGTCGGTCAACAAATAAATCACATTTGCTTCGTTTTTTGTAGATGCCAACCTACCATCTCCATAAACTTTGATCACATTTCTTATTCAAAATGCCCAACTACCATGATCTTAATACACTAAGCCCAAATGCTATATGTTTCACAGAAATTCCCATCGTCCATGTCCAATTTACTCGGAATATCTCTTAATAGTCTACATAAATCCTTTCTTTATCCCTTCACCTGTGAATTTGTTCAATTCTGAGAGCTAACCCACCAACCAGTCTCATCAACTTGAACCCCAATTACTCAGCCGGAAAAATGTATTCCAATTACACGAATTCAGACAAAAAACATCGTCAGAAAAAAAAAAAAAACACTCCCATCCAAAGAAAAAACCCCCGACCGACGACAGGAGGATGGATCGTCCTCCAAACATAAATCAAAGCAATATTGCACCCACAATCATAGACATATGTACAGGTACACACACACATACGAATGTCATATTTGTAGTTTTTTTTCTTTGTTCTTCTTCTTTAAGATTCAACAATCATCATCACGCCTTTAAGAGATAACACAAGGACATTTTTTCTATAAAAATAAAATAAATAAAATTTTTCCTATAAAAAGACATTTCAGTGTGTGTTTTTATATTTCTACTGAATTATTGTTAACCGAACCATTAAATTTGGTGACATAGCTTTTTATCCTTTTTATATCCATGTGCTTATCTTTCAATGACCATCATTTCATTCGTGTAACTCATCTTTAGCGGCTTGAATCTGTTTTTATTTTTCTGTTTTTTTCCCCTTCATTTTTTTTTATTGAAACTTATGCCACCGTAATGATGCTTGTTTGTTTTATTATATACATATAGTGTGTGAAAAAGGAAGCACAAAAAAAGGGCAACATCTCGAAAGAATTTAACACCAGAAGTGCGAAGAAGAATGGGCCATAGTCTTATCTTTTTGATTTGTTCTTTGTGCCTTTGTACTATGGATAATAAAAGGACCCAACTTCTGGCGTAAGATGAAGACAAGAATAAGCCGCGAAATACTACAAACCAGCAGCACACACACACATATATATATACACTTGCAATAAAAAAAGGATATTTTTTGTTTTATTTTCTATCTATTGTCCAAGGAAAATGTGTTTTTACTTTATTTTGCCAGTCTTATCTCAGGATTGTTTTGGAGCAAGGATAATTAACTATTGGGGAGGATGGGTCCCTTATGCCTAGGATATGTTTACTTTTTTTTATTAAAGAAATTCTCCTTTTTCTCCTTTTTGATCCCCAAAAGGTGTCACTGAGATGGGTCAAGGAAAGTTTAATTGAATTTTAAAGATAAGATAGGTAATTGGGATAGAATGTTACTGGGGATACGTTGTTAAAAAGATGATAAGTACATTCGAATTTAGGTGCTTTACAGATTAAAATAAGCCCGAGTAATGTAGGCAACGAAAAATCAAGGTACAACGATAGCATTCAATTAGGGTGCTGATGTTTGTTGATTGCAGATTATAGTAAGGAGACAAAGATTAACGATTCAGGAAAGATTCTATGACACCCTTATATTTACAAAGCAAACATCAGAATTTCTTGTTTTCTTGGTTACGCTGCGCCGTGGTTTAACCAATTCCGAAATTGATTGATGTATAAAACGGATGCTTCTATTATTCCATAGCCATTATTTAAATGTCTTATTTAGACGTGTTTAATTTTGTGTTTGAAACAGAAATCTTATGCGGGACTAGTCGCTGCAAATTGCGGCTAAACGAACGCGATTACGTCCCTTCGTCCACAATTGGCGCTAATCGAATGAAATAGCGAATAACCAACCGCGATTGCGGCTAGGCGAACGCAATTATGACTAAAGGCCCTTTGCGACGCTCAGTTGCCAGTTCAGTTAAAAAAGACAGTGTATTAAGACTTCAGTCAGGTGTTCGGTTGAGCTTTCATTTTAATTCTTAGCATGAGCAGCCGGAAGTCGTTTGACTATTAACTTAACTGACAATTTATGGGAATTCCATCAGTTTCAGTATCGGTTCTGATTTCAATCAAACGCTTCACTTTTTGAATTTAAACAACAGTTTAACTGAGTTCTGGCTATTTAAGAGCTATTGCAACTAACCAACTGTATAACAATACAATATGATACTATGTACAGTAACTAAGTAACGGTAACTATAACACACAGTTTATGTACTAGTTCAGTGATGGCGAACCAACGGCACGCGGCAAAATAAAGGACAAGTCAATTGATAAAATCAGATTGCACCTTCGAGCGGCAGAATCTGCAATGTCTACATCGAGCTTAGTTTTCTCCTTTTTGGCTTATCATTTGCTAAACATGTTCATGGGCATTGCTACTTCTTGCACCTTTTGGCTTGATCCCACCTTTTGATTCGCTGGTAAAGTCGCGGTCACGTTCTTGAAAAATTTGTTGATTTGTTGATTTGGAAGAAATAAGATTGTTTTTACAAAATGAAGGGAAAAATCGACCATTATTCCCAGGATGCAGCATGGCTTTCGAAATTTACGTTTTTTGCTGATATTTGCCAACATTTTAACGATTTGAACGTAAAGCGTCAAGGGGCAAACAAGACTGTAATTGTCAGGATAGATCTCATTCGCGCTTTTGAGGGTAGGCTTCAAATCTTAAGTAAAGATATTGGTACTTTCCTATTTACCTTAACTTAAACGTAAATGTAAACTTAAACTTAAACTGAAACTCAAACTTAAACTTAAACTTAAACTAAAACTTAAACTTAAACTTAAACTTAAACTTAAACTTAAACTTAAACTTAAACTTAAACTTAAACTTAAACTTAAACTTTACTTTAACTTAAACTTAAACTTAAACTTAAACTTAAACTTAAACTTAAACTTAAACTTAAACTTAAACTTAAACTTAAACTTAAACTTAAACTTAAACTTAAACTTAAACTTAACCTTCAACTTCAACTTCAACTTCAACTTAAACTTAAACTTAAACTTAACTTAAACTTAAACTTAAACTTAAACTTAAACTTAAACTTAAACTTAAACTTAAACTTAAACTTAAACTTAAACTTAAACTTAAACTTAAACTTAAACTTAAACTTAAACTTAAACTTAAACTTAAACTTCAACTTCAACTTAAACTTAAACTTAAACTTAAACTTAACTTAAACTTAAACTTAAACTTAAACTTAAACTTAAACTTAAACTTAAACTTAAACTTAAACTTAAACTTAAACTTAGACTTAAACTTAAACTTGAACTTGAACTTGAACTTGAACTTAAACTTGAACTTGAACTTGAACTTGAACTTGAACTTGAACTTGAACTTGAACTTTAATTTTAACTTTAACTTTAACTTTAACTTTAACTTTAACTTTAACTTTAACTTTAACTTTAACTTTAACTTTAACTTTAACTTTAACTTTAACTTTAACTTTAACTTTAACTTTAACTTTAACTTTAACTTTAACTTTAACTTAACTTTAACTTGAACTTGAACTTTAACTTTAACTTTAACTTTAAACTTTAACTTTAACTTTAACTTTAACTTTAACTTTAACTTTAACTTAACTTTAAACTTTAACTTAACTTTAACTTTAACTTAACTTTAACTTTAACTTTAACTTTAACTTTAACTTTAACTTTAACTTTAACTTTAACTTTAACTTTAACTTTAACTTTAACTTAACTTTAACTAACTAACTTTAACTTTAACTTTAACTTTAACTTTAACTTTAACTTTAACTTTACTTTAACTTTAACTTTAACTTTAACTTTAACTTTAACTTTAACTTAACTTTAACTTTAACTTTAACTTTAACTTAACTTTAACTTTAACTTTAACTTTAACTTTAACTTAACTTTAACTTTAACTTTAACTTTAACTTTAACCTTTAACTTTAACTTTAACTTAACTTTAACTTAACTTTAACTTTAACTTTAACTTTAACTTAACTTTAACTTTAACTTTAACTTTAACTTTAACTTTAACTTTAACTTTAACTTTAACTTTAACTTTAACTTAACTTTAACTTAACTTTAACTTTAACTTTAACTTTAACTTTAACTTTAACTTTAACTTTACCTTAACTTTAACTTTAACTTTAACTTAACTTTAACTTAACTTTAACTTTAACTTTACTTTAACTTTAACTTTAACTTTAACTTAACTTTAACTTTAACTTTAACTTTAACTTTAACTTAACTTTAACTTAACTTTAACTTTAACTTTAACCTTTACTTTAACTTTAACTTTAACTTTAACTTTAACTTTAACTTTAACTTTAACTTTAACTTTAACTTTAACTTTAACTTTAACTTTAACTTTAACTTTAACTTTAACTTTAACTTAACTTTAACTTTAACTTTAACTTTAACTTTAAACTTTAACTTTAACTTTAACTTTAACTTTAACTTTAACTTTACTTTAACTTTAACTTTAACTTTAACTTTAACTTTAACTTTAACTTTAACTTTAACTTTAACTTTAACTTTAACTTTAACTTTAACTTTAACTTTAACTTTAACTTTAACTTTAACTTTAACTTTAACTTTAACTTTAACTTTAACTTTAACTTTAACTTTAACTTTAACTTTAACTTAACTTTAACTTAACTTTAACTTACTTTAACTTTAACTTTAACTTACTTTACTTTAACTTTAACTTTAACTTTAACTTTAACTTTAACTTTAACTTTAACTTTAACTTTAACTTTAACTTTAACTTTAACTTTAACTTTAACTTAACTTTAACTTTAACTTTAACTTTAACTTTAACTTTAACTTAACTTTAACTTTAACTTTAACTTTAACTTTAACTTTAACTTTAACTTTAACTTTAACTTTAACTTTAACTTTAACTTTAACTTTAACTTTAACTTTACTTTAACTTTAACTTTAACTTTAACTTAACTTAACTTTAACTTTAACTTTAACTTTAACTTTAACTTTAACTTTAACTTTAACTTTAACTTTAACTTTAACTTTAACTTTAACTTTAACTTTAACTTTAACTTTAACTTTAACTTTAACTTTAACTTTAACTTTAACTTTAACTTTAACTTTAACTTTAACTTTAACTTTAACTTTAACTTTAACTTTAACTTTAACTTTAACTTTAACTTTAACTTTAACTTTAACTTTAACTTTAACTTTAACTTTAACTTTAACTTTAACTTTAACTTTAACTTTAACTTTAACTTTAACTTTAACTTTAACTTTAACTTTAACTTTAACTTTAACTTTAACTTTAACTTTAACTTTAACTTTAACTTTAACTTTAACTTTAACTTTAACTTTAACTTTAACTTTAACTTTAACTTAACTTTAACTTTAACTTTAACTTTTACTTTAACTTTTACTTTAACTTTAACTTTAACTTTAACTTTAACTTTAACTTTAACTTTAACTTTAACTTTAACTTTAATTTTAACTTTAACTTTAACTTTAACTTTAACTTTAACTTTAACTTTAACTTTAACTTTAACTTTAACTTTAACTTTAACTTTAACTTTAACTTTAACTTAACTTTAACTTTAACTTTAACTTTAACTTTAACTTTAACTTTAACTTTAACTTTTACTTAACTTTAACTTTAACTTTAACTTTAACTTTAACTTTAACTTTAACTTTAACTTTAACTTTAACTTTAACTTTAACTTTAACTTTAACTTTAACTTTAACTTTAACTTTAAAAAAGGTATTGTTCAGTTTTTAATCACTGACACGTTGAATAAACTTTGTGGTCGATTATAATTATATAAGTGTTGTTAACTTCCTTATTGACCGCAAATTTCGAAAAAATAAAGTTAAAAATTAAAAAAACACATAAAGATTATATTTTAAACTTGAAACTTTATTAAAAGGTACGAATTGCAATTTCGGGCAAGAGTAGTTCGCCCATTATCAACGCTCCACGCGTGAACACTGAAGCAAAAAAGATGAAAGGGGGGGGGGTTACAAAGTAAAAACGAAAAGCTATAAATTAAGTGCAAAAACAACAACATAATTTAAGAACATACATTGAATCAATGACAAAAAAGTTAAACGTTAAGTACAATGTAAGAAAAAAGACTCAAGAGAAAGAACATTAAGTAAAGACTCAAATTATAAAAGAGAGAACAAGTTTGATTGTATAGGACATTCGTCAATATTTAGTAAATTATCGTTAATTGAAATATATAAAGATTCATATGCATCTAATTTATAAGGTTGACTAACATGTTGAATGAGCTTGTAGTTATCCAATGGATTAAAAATGTGTGGTGTATCAGGATCTACACCAAATGCATGTGTACCAAGGGCTGTGTGTGTGGCTTTCTGTTTGATGTACCTATGGTGCTCTTTTATACGGCAATGAACTGCTCTCTTAGTCTGCCCAATGTATTTGCGTTGACATATTGGACAAGTGATCTGATAAATTCCGCTCTTATTTTCCATTTTTGGTTGTCTTTTGTTGTGCCAAATGATGTGCGTAATTTGTTGGTATTAGTGTGTGCTAAAGTCAAACCAGCAAGGTTAAACGATTTACCTAACCGATTCGTGATCTCGGGTACATAAGAAAGAGCGATGTGACGTCTATTTGATTGTGTTATTGTAAGATTTTGAGAGAAAAGAGTCGAACGATCATCTCTTTTAACTCTTTGTGTTTGCCTTTTCAATAGACGATCGATCAGCGACTTTTTGAAACCATTTACGTTGGCGATGTTGATGATGCGTTTGTATTCTGTCATATAATTTTGCGCTGATAAAGGTAAGCGAGATAAACGGTATGTCATTGAGTTGAAAGCTGCAATCTTATGTTGGTATGCACAGAAGGAGTCATTAGTTATATATCGGTCTGTTGTTGTTGTTTTTCGATGCACATCAAATTCAATTCCACGACCAACATGTTTAATTTTTAAGTCCAAAAATTCTAATGTGTGTTCGGTGTCATGCTCTTTTTCATGTGTGAATTTTATACTTGGGTATCGGCTGTTGATGTCAGACAAAATTTTGTCAATGTCTGTAAATTTCACTACAGCAAAAATGTCATCGA